>CABHPP010126256.1:0-13616 GCA_902168425.1 Peromyscus attwateri
AACCCCCCCCCCGGTCCCCCCCCCCCCTTTTTTTCCTTCCCTTACTCCTCCTGCCTTCTCCCCTCCAGTCAGCGTCACTGTCGCCTCCCGGGAAGCTGGGAAGGTTTATCATCAGACCAAGGTTGTCATAAGGAAAACAGTTTTATTTTCCTCACTTTGAGAAGGTGCTGATGGGAGCATCCAGGAGGGTGTTTTATGCCTTTCCCCTGGGTGGCTGCATCTGGCTCTGTCTCCTCCCTCATCTCTGAGCTGCTCCTCCTCGGCCCCACCTGCCTAGTCCTTATCTAGGAATATTGGCTCACTCGACCTGTCCACTCCAAATCCTTTCTTCATTCTCGCCCTTTCACGTTCAGTAATTTGGAGTCACTCTGTTTATGTGCCAGGAATCCCAGGGGCTGGGGATACGAGGCACCCGGGGAGGGATGTGCCATGGAGGCATGAATAAACCATTAAGGTGCAACGCGGTAACTGAGGCGACAGAGGCGCTCACGCAGCCTCCTGGCGGCAGCACCCAGGGGAGCAGCTAGTCCACGTGGGTGTAGAGATGATGGCATCCTGGAGCAGAGAACCCCGGACGGAGTGCTCTGAAACAGGATGTTACTCCTGACCCAGGGCTGTGAAACCCTGTGGCATCAGCTCAGCAGGGGCAGGGTATGGCCATAGACGAACTGGGAGTGTGGGGATGTGCCTAGGGGCAGGCAGAAGAAGGGGCAGAGACTGGTGAGCTTTCTGAGGTTGGCATTAGGTCCGGTGGGTATTTGGGAAATTCTGCAAAAGTAGATTTAAAGAGAAGAACTGGAAACTGGCTAGGAGGCCTACCCTGTGGGGAGGAACAATGGCAGTGAGATTAGCCTCCACGAAGGGTAGCAGGCACCCCCAAGAACCACTAAGGTGTCACAGATGTGGGGTTCTTCAGCTCAACTGACTTCAGGGAAGGATGGGGTCAGAGGCAGAAACACTCTGTGGGAAAAGCACGTGGCCAAAGACAGTCCAGGCGAAGCCACAGAGGTCTTCGAGCAGAAGAGAAACCACGGAGGCAAGAGCAGCTGGAGAACCCAGCCGACAGCTGGGTAGGGAGAGGGTGGTGGCAGCCCTCTCAGAGCAGAGCTTTGTAGACCGCCACTTTCCGTGGGAGAGGCACTGCTCCTGGTGACGTGCTGTACGCAGTCTGGGCTCACTGCTGCCTACCTCTGCGGCCTCATTCGCTCATGCCATGGGTCTTCCTGGGGATGAACCAGTCCGCCTTCCGTCATCCATGAGGGTCACGGTGCCCACTCTACACTGAGGGCCCACAGAATATGGTTGGCCATCAGCTCTCTCTAACTGGGCTCTAACTAATAGAAGAGGCAGAACCTTCATGCTCAGGGGACTCCCGATTTGATGTAGAGGGCATGCACAAAACCCTACCCACCTTAAAAAAAAGCAACCAGCAAGGAGCATCAACAACACAGAAATGGGCTCCATGCAAAATGAATGCAGAAATGCATGGTAAAGGGGCACTGGAGGGGGAGACGTCTGAGGATGGAGAAGCAGAGACACTCTCTGTGGTTCCTGAGCACCGGGACCAATTGAGCTGTGACATCCATAATTCATAGCCATCAATCCTAGAGGGCCCTGGTGCTCTGACCCTTTTGGAAGGCACTCTTCTCACTGACAGCTGAGCCCTCCTCCTTGGAGGCCTAGGGCAGGAGGTTTTCTCTGCGAGATGGACTCCAGTGCCCTGTGGCCAGATGATGGATGAGGAGGCGAGGGCTGCTGGGATGACAGAGGGCAGCAGCGAGGATCAGGGGGAGAAATGTGGCAGCAGAATAATCCAGAAACAAGAGAGACTAGGGGGCTGGGTGAGAGAGGGGAGGTGGATCCTGCTCTCTGCCATCTTGTTTGCCCTGCCCCTCGCTTCTAATCTGTGACACAGAGTGGTGGGGGATGGGTGAAAGGAAAGGGTGAAAACTCGGGCATCTGAAAGGCCACCCCTCTGTCTCTTTGGGGCCATGGATTTGGAAAGCTCTCAGGCTCTTCCAAGGAGTAGGTCACCCACAGGCAGTTTGGCTTCCTGTCTAGTGCCCCAGTGCCTCAGAAACAGCCCCAGCTCCTGGTTTTCTTGCGCAGATTCAGGCTTCCATCCAACCAGGCTTTCTCGGGCAGCGCCGGCAGACACTAGGCCAGCAGAGGAAAGTATCTCCTGGGATTCTGCCCATTTGGGACTCCACCCCAGGGCTCAAGGTAGAAAAGAACTGCAGCCAGTGTCTCCTGGAGTCAGAGCCTGCATTTCCAGCTCCCTGGCAGGCGCAGGAATCTGTAGGTGTGATGGGCAAGGGCTCAGCCTACTCTTCCCAGCCTGCGAATTCCATTTGTCCATTCTTTCCATGTGCACACAGGACATCAGGGGAACTGACAGGTTAACATTGGCCTCCCACTCGCTCCTGTCAGCTGCTGGGAGCAGAGGAGGCACAAAGGAGCAGGAAGCCACGGGAGCCCCACTTCTTACAAGTCAGCTAACAGGAGGCGATGCTCGGTTTCTGGGGCTGGGGTCCTCCGGTACTACTGATCTCTCCAGCCCAACAGACAGTGGGGAAAGGGGCAGTTTGGTTGGATTATTGAGCAGTCTCTCTGAAAGTGAACACGGGGTGGTTAGGATTATAGAGCATCTCAGATCTGGGCCTCACCTCCTGTGGCTCCCGTAATTGTAGGCATTAATACATCAAACACAGACCCTGTCCTGGGAGCTTAGACTCTGGAGCCATAGTGGCCGGCTGTAATGTTAACAATGAGAGACACAGCCTGCATGGGATAGGCTGAAAGACCTGGTAGAGATGACAGCAAGCACCCGGGCCAAACGACCCAGGCAGGGCTGCCCCGTGCAGATGGCTGCTTAGTATAAGATTCTGCAGGTCGGGAAGGGCCTTGCACAGCACACCACTCATCTGTAGGAAGAACAAGAGGCTGCCCACAGCGAGTGCATTTCTGAGGGTGCGAAGCAGGAAGGTGGCTTCCATGAGGGACTGTCCTTTTCTCTCTTTCTTCCTTCACAGGCTGAGGCTTACTTATCTAGCCTCTCTCTATCCTCAGCTAGCTCCCCTGCAGTACTCCAGATAGACCTCTGTTCAAGGCTGAGCAGTTCTCCGGGTCCTCATGGAGAAAAGCAGGGACGCCTCCACACCAGAGCCCTGGTGACCAGGGCATGTAGTGATGGGTCAGAGAAACCAGAGGGACAGCTGTCCTCAGCTAGTGGGGATTACATCATCTGTTTTCGCAGCCAGGCCCTTATCAGAGACCCAGCCTGACCTCACCTGTCCCTCCGATCCCTGCAGAGGCAGTCTGCTTACAGCCCATCTGGCTTGCCCTCCACTTTCTCCTATTCCACCCAGATCTCTGCCTTACCAGGCTGCCAAGACCACCTGTCTGGCAAGTACCTCTGGGGAGGTCAGGAAGGGAGACCTTACTGGAGGACCTAAGACCTTCTGAGGCTTCTCTGCTGACTCCTCATTCACCGCCAGGCCCGGGTCTGTGCTGTGGGGTGGTACTCGTCCTCCAAGGCCGGAAATCCAGCGGTCCTGCAGGGCAGCCTCTGCACTGGCTGGGGGTCTCTCCAGGTCTTAGAAACCAAGGCTCTACTCCAGTTCCTTCTCAGGGCCCCAGCTTTACTGGTTTCCCTTAGCCCTACCTGGCTACACGTCAACCCTCTCTCTTCTGCTAGACAGACACTAGCTGTCTTAGTTAGGGTTTTCTTGTTGTGAATAGATGCCCTGACCACAGCAACTCTTTTGTTTGTTTGTTTGTTTTTTGTTTGTTTGTTTGTTTCTCTGTGTAGCTTTGCACCTTTCCTGGAACTCGCTTTGGAGACCAGGCTGGCCTCAAACTCACAGAGATCCGCCTGGCTCTGCCTCCCGAGTGCTGGGATTAAAGGCGTGCGCCACCACCGCCCGGCCCACAGCAACTCTTATAAAGGAAAGCCTTTAACTGGGGCGGGGTTACAGTTCAGAGGTTTAGTCCATTATCGTCACGGTAGGAAGCATGGCAGCACGCAGGCAGACGTGGTACTGGAGAAGGAGCTGAGAGTTCTACATCTGGATTGGCAGGCAGCAGGAAGAGAGAGCAACATTGGGCCTGGCATGAGCATTGGAAACCTCAAAGCCCACCCACTGTGACACACTTCCTCCAACGTGGCCTCCCCAACTCCAACAAGGCCATATTTCATAATAGCGCCACTCCTGTGGACCTATGGGGGCCATCTTCATTCAGACCCCCACACCTTGCATCTGCTCCCCGAGCAGTGGGAGAAACATGGAGAAAACTACCTCAGATCCAGTCACTTCTGAGGTATGGCCTAGCCTGGTTAACGTGGGAAGAGCCTGGGTTCGAATCTTAGTCCCTCCAGTTGTTAGGCTGTTTTCTTGTGTTTCACTTACATCTCTAAAATGAGATGCTCCCCCTGTCTGGGCTGGCCCAGGATTAAACTTCATAGCAATACACACGCACATAGGGCTTGCATTGTTTGGAGCACAAAACCCAACAAAAAGAAGCTATTGTCGCTCGGCTGTTGTGCCGTAAGAGAAGTGTGGAGCACCTAAGCTCTCCCCTCTGGGAGCCTCTTTGGGGATCAGACAAGGTGACAAATATGTTAGGGTGCTGTGGGTTCTGGGAGGCTTCGGGGCAGTTCCTGGAAGTTGGGTAGCACACCACTCTCCTGGAGTCACCCCTCTCCTGAAAGGTTATCATCCCAGGGACTCCACCTCCTGCCTTCTGAACAGACCGGAGTGCAGGTGTCCATGTGCTGGGAGGGGCAAAAAACAAAGGTTGTTTGTATTAGAGTCCCAGGGGGCAAGGGCAGGGACCAAAGCAGCCTACCTCTGTGGTACCTTTCCAAGTTTCACTTGAGTTTATTAACATAACCAGGATCCCACCACTAGCGTCTGTCATGTCTTTGGTATCCGCTTGGGTGACTCATCACCAAGTCTTGGGGCCTCTCGGGAGCTACTGGGCTGTGCGGCTTCATAAGACACTTTGGGGGGCTAGGAACAAAGACAGAAGCTCCCAGCCTCTGGTGATACAGACGCAGCATGACAGGCCAGCCGGTATCAGATCCACACACCATCTGTCCCATCCCCTTCCCAGCCAGATGCCACAAAGGAAAGGGCACAAGGCAGCTAGAGGGAGGGAAGGGAAGTTGGCATCTAGGCCCAGGGAACGCCCGAGGTGGGGGCAGCCACTGGATGAGGTGCGGCACACACAGTCTGGCTTGGTCCTCTTTCATCCTCATCCCATCCCCGCTGGACAGGGAAGAAAAGCCTGAGGCTCGGGTGTGTTCTGTGCTCTTCATGATGACATGCACGCAGCTCACTAGTAGGACTCCATCCTACCCAGCCGACGATGGCTTCCTCCTAGATACACCCGGGTTACACGGTCCCAGAGGGGCACAGGGTCCCAGGAGAAGAGCAGTTGGGTATTCACATGGGGGAAGCATGGGGAGAAGTGTTTCTGACTACCAACAAGAGGCTGGCCATGTAGAGGTGATCACTGTCCAAAGGGTGGAGAGTGGGGTTCAGGAGCACCTGAAGTGGGGACAGTGAGCACCAGAGGCCACTGGGCGGCCAGTAGGCCCAGGGTACACCCCCTGTTCTCTGAGAAGTCCAGCAGAGCCTGTTTTCAAAGAGGCAGGAAAAGCATAAACTAATATATTTTAAAAAGAGTACGAAAATGTCATGGTGAAACAAACCTATTATTATGTATAATTAATATATGCTAATAAGAACATTTGAGAGAAAGAGAGATGGGGGAGGGGTTGGCGGACAAGGCAGCAGTGTTCCAAGGCCAGAGACACAATCTGAGGGTGCGTGAGACACAGTAAGGGAGGCTGGACCAGCCCAAGGCCCTGGGCATGCCCCACAAGAACAGCAGGGACATGTGGGCAATGTCGTTGAAGGCACCAGAGCCGGTCTGCCAGCAGGACCTCGGGAGTTGGGCATTCAGGCAAGGAAAGCAGGGGTAAAAGTCAGAGGGAAAAGCAGGTGCAGCCTGGCCAAGCTGGTCAGGTCCGTGGGGTCCACACAACGACATGGTTCTCACGGTGTTAGACTCACGGTGTCACTCTCTGTGTTGGAGACACAGGGAAGGATGAAAAGAAAAGGGATCGGGGGAGACACAGAGGAGAGCCTAGATCCCTCTGCATTCCCCGTGGACAAAAGGGACCCTCACCAAGGCACAGCGGTGTGGCGGGTCCTTGGTTCTCCTCCATCCTGTTTTCTCTCCAATGATAGAAGGGACTCAGGTGTCCACAGATCACTAGAAGGCTGGTGGTCAGACTTCTAGGGCTTTTTTTTTTTTTTTTTTAGTGCCAATGTTCAGAAATAGTCTGCCTGGGATGTCACTTGTCCCAGTCCCTCCAGCATGAGCAAGCATGTGGGGATCCAGCTGGACCTGAAGTTTACCAGTGTCAGCCACAAAGGCCTGTAGTCCTTCTTGCCTGGGAAAGCACAGTCTGCTTCGTATTTTCAGCAGAACTGAAAATATTCACGTTACACATCCATTTGTTTGTGGCTGTATGCAATCCATTTTCATAATGTTTAATATTTTTGATTTATTGATTTCTCACTTGACTCTTATTGCTCACTGTTCCCTCGGCACTTGGTATGGGGCTATAGGCGGCCATGACTTGCAGGAACACAGCTGGGGACGTGATGAGGTCCTAGGCAAGAAGAGGTGCTGGAACAGGATCCCAGGTCTGACCACGCCCTCTGGTGTGTAACGGACAAGGCCTTCAGCCTGTCAGGGTTGCTTTACCTCTGCACACAAATGGAAAGAGGATCCAGAGAGCACATGGGAGTCAGAGCTGAGACACAGGGCTTTCCTGGGCAGGTGTTCCCACCAGGGCACAGGCCTCCCTCTCTCGGGCTCATATGTGCGGAATCTAGCCAGGTGTGGTGGTTTAATCCTTTAATCCCAGCACTTGGGAGGCAGAGAAAAGGAAGGAGGAACTCTGAGTTCAAAACCAGCCTGGTCTATATAGCAAATTCCAGGACAGCCAGTACTACACAAAAAGACCGTGTCTCAAAAAACAAACAAACACAAGAGTCTAGACTGCATGTGGTGTAGGACTGACATCACATAGGTCTGGAAGATTCTCCACCATATGTAAAATGGCATTTTTTTTATCATCTACAGAAATGTGAGACCCTAGTCCAACTCTGGCTGTGTTCGGACCTAGCTGAGTAAGTTTGAGCAAGTCCCTTTGTGGATCTCCATGTCTGTACAATGTGCTTAGTGATGTGTCTAAAGAAAGATTGATGGGTCTGAGGACCAATGCGGATGCTGGGAGGAACTCCCAACACCACGCCTGACGTGTCATAAGGGTTTGGCAGAAATGAATTTGTTCTCACCGCAACCTGAGCCCTGGTCAGAGTGTCATGGTTACATCCTAGCCAGGCTACAATGTCACCCTGCAGTGATCCTTTGATCCCCACAGACACCCAGACGTATTCAGCTCACCCACTGCCCCAGCTGCCAGGGACATGTTGTGGGGATGCCAGGTAATTGCGAAGGGTCACAGAACCTTCCTAGGCTCCAGGGCAGTTGGCAGTATACCAAGAATAGCCAACTCCAGCTGGAAGCACCAGCCAGCCTAGCCTAGGAGGTGCCAGTCCCCTCTTCTGCCGACAGACAGGAGCAAGATGTGTCTGAGATGAGTGCCCTGTGTGACACCAGAACCCAAGGGACCTTGCTTGCCTGGCTGAAAAGATCCCCGTGTCCTGCTCTGCACCTGTCCTGGGGCCCTCGGAGGCTTGTGTTACCAACAATAGCTCCAAATCCCTGTTAAAATGCTAGAGCAGGGAGAATCAATAGCCATTGGCAGTTGAACCTCTAATAAGTATAATAATCACCATTAAGGGAAGAGTGGGGGAGTGAGTGAGCAGGGCTGGTAATACAGTGATTATATTAATCTGCCTCTGTGGCACTCTGCACCCGCCTGCTCTTGGCATGCCTTTGCTTCGGAGCCCACTAGGAGCACACAGGCTGCCAGCCAAGGCAGGCAGCCTGGCTGCCACCCTGCTCCTGCCTCTGTAGCTCCACAGCCCCTACAATCGCCCATCTATCAGTGGAAACAAAAGCTCCCTGCTGGGTGAGAGGAGGTGATGGAGATCTTAGCAGAGAGGAGAGGCCAGTGAGAGCTGCAGCTTAGGTCAGAGGAAGATGACGGCAGAGCCCCAGTCCGGGCTTCAAGCCTCTTTTCGCCATGTGAGCTCCATGGCACCAATAGTTTACAGGACTGCACTTAAGAGCAACTCCATAGTTCTTGACACATGCCAGGCATTGCTCTAAGCACTTGGCAATTCTGAGTTCCTCTAATGCTAGCTGCAGCCCACAAGGCAGATGAGAATTTTCACTATGCAGATGAGAAACTAAGTCACAGAGGTAGTTAAATAACTCGCCCTTGCCAGGCAGGTGGTGGCACATGCCTTTAATCCCAGAAGGCAAAGGCAGGCGGATCTCCGTGAGTTAAAGGCCAGCCTGGTCTACAGATCGAGTTCCAGGACAGTCAAGGCTACAGAGAAACCCTGTCTCAAAAAACAAAAATCCACCCAAAGTAACCCCTTAGAGGGCAGATCCCACCTGAACTAGGTACCCCTCTTCACTGTCTTCACTCAGCCACGCTCCCATGCCGCCTCTGCAACCTTAAACCTGGCCCATAGCAAACCCAGATGAACAGGACTGACTGGGGAAAGTCCCTGGTCCAGGTCTCACGCTCTCATTCCCAGTCCCTTCCTACTTTCACTTGTTTTTACAGAGGCAGGGTCTTGCTATGTAACCCAGGAAGGCTTGGAAATCGCTGTGTAGCCCGGGCTCTCCTCAAACTCTTAGTGATCTTTCTGTCTCCATATTCTACATGGAGAATTGGCCATCGTGCCTGGTTGAAAATGGTTTTCAAGCCGGCACTGGCGAGCATGAAAGAGGCCCTAGCCTATGAGAGAGCATCCCTTGTGCCCACTTTGGCTGAATCTTGAACATGGACGATGCCCTCCCTGTAGCAGTGAGGATGTGATACCAGCCCAGTGCGCCTCTCCAGCAACAAACTTGGATGATTGACACACGTTTCCTGTGGCTCTCAAAGGCCTAAAAATAAGTGGACTGGTGTGCTCAGCTACTCCCTTCCAGAAGAAGAGTTTTCTTGGTCAGAGCGACAAATCCAGTGAAGAGTTCATTAGAAAGACTGTGCCCACGTCATCCACATAGGACCCAGCCACCTGTCCATCAGAGAAACCAGCCCCAGCATGCAAAATCCAGGCACATCTGCCTGGATTATCTCGGACAAATTAATAGATGCTATGGGACTGCAGGCCCCAGTTCAGATCAACACTGGAAGGATGGATCAGGGCTCTCTTGTCCCACTCTGTACCCTGTACCAAGACAGTGCTTAACACATACATATTTGTTTCATGACATGAACGAACGCATGTTCTTCTTGGTTTCATTCATATGAAATGAATCTCCTCTTCCATACTCCAGATGAGTTCTGGTTAAGTGAATTAAGTTTTAGAAAAGGAAATTTTAATTTCTATTTATTTAATTGGTTATTTATTTGTTTTCAAGACAGGGTTTCTCTGTGTAGCTTTGGTTGTCCTGGAACTTGCTCTATACACCAGGCTGACCTCAAACACATAGAGATCCCCCTGCCTCTGCCTCCCACGTGCTGAGATTAAAGGTGTGCACCACCACTGCCTGGCGAAAAGGGAATTTTTAAAGTATTTTAGACCTCTTCAGTACACGCACAGCCCACTGTACCGTTCTTTAATTGTGTAAAATACACAGAGCCTAAGATCTGCCACTTTTGTTTTGAAACAAGGCCTTGCTTATCCTTGGGCTCCCGATCTTCTGCTTCTGCCTCCTGAATTCAGCAGGGCACCACTGCTCCCAGATCTTCCTTTTTACATTTTAAAGTGTACAGTTGGCTTCATTTGCATCACCAAGTACATTCACAGTGTGTGACCATCACCACCACCCACTTCCAGAACTCGGTGTCTATCTCCCTTCCCTCTCTCCCTCTCTATGAATGTGATGGCTTCGCGTACCTCATAAGCCTGAGGAGGCAGCTCTGTCATCAGTTCACTAGTATCTCACTAGGATTGACTTTGCAGATGTTCCCCACTCTTCCTCATTATCCATAACGAGACAGCAAACTTGTGCAACTCCCTTTGTGTGTATGAAGGACTCTTTCCTTGGGTTTGATTGTCGGAATGAAGGATGCATTGGCCGGGGAAACAGCTGAGAAGTGTAGCATTTAACTAGCATGAGCATGCCTCAGTTCAATCTCCAGCACTGGAGAAAAAGTTACTGGGGGGAAATGCATTAATATTCCTCTGTTTTTCATGTGTGTTGTCAGTCAGTTATCCTAAGGGATTCCAGCAGTTAATACATCCATTCTGAAACATTATCGCAACAATGTGTAAACAGGCCCGTTCTTCACCCGGCTAGGCTCTCTTAAGAGCATTGCTAATTCGTTAAGTCGATCTATAGGTTGTGGTAAAGAGAAGTTGACTGAGTGGAAAGCACACTGACGTAGGAGCTGGATCTGTTTTTCAGAAGGTGAGTAGAGGGCAGACTGCACCCTGAGCTGAAAGGAAAACGAATGGCGGCTTCCCTCCAGAGCAAGTGTCCTCTATCAGGGGCGAGGAGGATGAAAAAGAACAGAAGAGACCGTGGTCCGCTACAGGCTCTGCCTTAGGAGATGAGTCAAGGTCAGTGAGGCAGCCTCTCCATCCACTCCAACTGAAGAGACATTTTCAAAACCCTCATTTTACAGATGAGGGAGCTGAGGGCGAAGGCTGTAAATAACATTTGCAAGGTCATACGCTCACCAGGAACAGCATCAACGAAGACAGGCTAGCTGTGCTGAAGAACTCTTGTGGTGTTCCCTGTGGCGAATTTGGTTCCATGGCATAGATTGTCCAGGATCACAGAACCAAGAACCCACCATCCTGCCTCTGGGATTGGAACCCCTAGACCTGCCTGTGTGCCCTATCACATCTCAGAGCACCAGGCACCCCGTTGGAAACATCACACAACCCCCGAAGACAGTCTCCCTCCCATTTGCTCCAGGATGGCTCCTTTCCCTGTTTGGGGTTTTGTTGTTGTGTGTATACACTCGTGTGTGTGTGTGTGTGTGTGTGTGTGCGTGTGCGTGTGTGTGTGCGCGTGTGTGTGTGTGTGCGCGTGTGCGCACGCGCGTGTGTGCTCTGTGTGGTATATGTCTATATGTGCATGTAGAATCATGAAGATGATATCAAATGTCTTTCTCTTTCAGCCTATTCCCTTGAGGCAGGAACTCTCAGATTTCAGCTAGGCAGACTGGCCATCTTGGAAGCACTTGAGTTACAGGCATACATGACCACACCAGGCTTTTATGTGGGTGCTGGGGACCCGAACTCAGGTCTCCATGCTTACAGGATGAGTGTGCTTTTCCACCGAGCTGTCTCCCAGGCCCTGTTTTCTACCTACAGCACTTTCCTCTAGTCTCAGTCATTTGGGGGACTGATTAAACCATCCAAAGGACTAGCTCTGAATCAACCCTGGCCAGTTGAACCCCAGTCTGCCACACAGGGCATATGTACCGTAACGGAGGCCAGGGGCTGCGGCCAGCATCTTGGAGATCACAGGCCGTTGGGTTTGTTGTTGTTATTGTTGTTTGTTTTAATCTCCACATGACCTTATATCCCACCTCAGGCACACATTGGTCAGACAGAGACAGGAGTGCGGTGAATGAATACAGTCTCGGCCATTCAGACCCAGACTTGGCCCACATTGCAGAGTCTAGAGAGGTATTTCCAGCACAGGCAACCGAAGTACAAAGCATACAAGACCAAGGCCCTGCGTTCTCCTCTTGAATACATCCAACTCTGAAATAAATCTCGGAGACCAGCCCATGACTTCCCTTCCATCCTACACCTTCACCTTGAGACCCCCACACTCCATTAGTCCAGGAAGGAGGCTCTGTGGAGATAGGGCCTTCAGCCTAGTGAGAGCGCAGTGATTAAATTTCTCTGCTAACAAGGGCATCCCGGAACTGCCTCCTCTCCAGACTGGGCCTCTGGGAACATGGAGCTACCTGCTTTCTTTCTTGGCTGCCAGAGCTGGTAACTGACTTTCTCACCCAGAAGCTGCTGGTGCCCAGAGGAAAGAGAGTGGGTTCTGGGGGTGGCAGAGAACACCATGCTGCCTACAGCCTGAACGTGAGGTTCTCAGGGTAGGCTGGGGAGGCCCTGGTGCAAACATCAGCATTCTAGTCTCTCTTCAAAAATGGCCCTGCCACGAGCAGGAACCCAGCAAAGCAGACGCAGACAAAAAAATAAATAAAATAAAAGACATTCTAGCTGTCCTCGTGGGAAACCTAGGACTCCTTTGGCACTCCTTGCCTTTAGTTTATGTTGAAATTCATGTTGCACATGAATGGAGGAACATGTTATAATCTTTACAAACCTCAGGACCTCATAAATATCTTACTCTGGCTTTAGCAGGTCCAGAGGAGATGCATAAAGGTGGAGGGAGGTGGGCTTGGTTTGGGGGTTCAGATCAAAGAAGGTTACTTGAAGAAGAGTAAAGAGAGCTGGATGCATCCCAGAAAGTCAAGCACTTGGCAAGGCCCAGTGTGTGTCTCTCATTTGGACTGTGTGGCGCCTCACCCTCCCTTCTGGGACTCGATGTCCAAGCCAGGGGGCATTGGAGGCGGGCGGCTGCCCTTTGCCCAGCCACAGCCCCGTGGGCTGATGGCAGACAGTCCTGTTCTGTGAGCCGCTCCTCCCACTTACCGACATTTCGTCTTGGAGAGGAAAGTTACCAGAGAGGCAGAGGGAGAAGGGCCCTGAGGAAGGTGGGCTCTGGAGGACCATGCCTCCCCTCGCAGAATTTCAGCAACAGAGTGTTTAAGGATCGGGGTGAAAAATTACAAAGCAAAAAACAAAAGCAGCAAGCTCATTACTCTCGAGAAACTTCCTTGAAAGGAAAGGGGGGAAATCAATATTTAATTCAGAATGCATTGATTTGCAGTTTGGGGACCGCATTCAGCTCTCAGTTCCATCCGAGTTTCTCGGGAGAGATGATGGAGTTCATGGCAATGGATCCTGAGTGTCTTGGGGAAGCAGGGATGAGGAAGAGAAGCTGAGGAATCTGTCTCTGTCTCCCCACCTGCACCTTCTCCAGGACCAGGAGAATCCCCACCCCCGCTTGGGGAGACTCAGGTTGAGAAAGAAGTAAATATAAATACAGCAAACCTAGGTCCTCCTTCACCTTTCCTCTAAGAGCAGCCTGCAGTACCTACACACACACACACACACACACACACACACACACACACACACACCACCTTTATTCACACCACATATAAATCACACATAAGTATCACACACATAAATTACGGTTACACCGTGTCATTATACAATGTGCCACCTGTACAGAATACAGACACACAGCACACACATGCAAACATACACCACCACGCACGCATACCAAATGCACAGTGCACAAGTACACACTGCATAACATGGACCATACAGCATGCATGGGAGCACACAACACACACACACACACACACACACACACACACACACACACACACACACCTTTATCAG
>CABHPP010126256.1:13716-26692 GCA_902168425.1 Peromyscus attwateri
CATCTCTAGCTCCCATCAGCCTACTTCAAAACAAGAAGACCTCTCCAAAAAAAAAAAAAAAAAAAAAAAAAAATAAAAAAAATCCAGCTCTAATAGCAGCTGGTTTTTTCTTTTAGAAATAAATTTAATGTTTCAGAGACAAACTGATATAGAAATGAAAAATCACATTTGTAATTTACTCTGAAGTATTTAAGGAAAAAAACAAAACAAAACCCCTTAAAATTACAGTCTCTCTATCTCCTTTTTCATCTATCAGGCTTCCTAGCTAATTTAATCTGTATAAAGTCTAACTTAAACCCGTATTGCTGCATATAAAACACACACTTCTAACACCCCACAGCCTAGACAATGGTGGCTCACCGTGGGCTGCAGCCCCAATTCCCCAAACAGAAGGCAAGGACTACATGCTTAAGAGAAACTAGAGGTAGCCACAACATGAAGCCGAGCCTCGGGGAGCACTCCACCAAGGCTGGGCACCACTGCTCTGCAGGAAACCGAGGGGAGGGGCAGGAATGGAAAAGACGGAAGTGGGAGCTGAGCTCTAGTCCTCCGCCTGGGAGTCCAGACAGGGAGTAAAGGAGGCATTTACCATCAGCGAGCTCCAAATCAGAATGGCAGGACAGTGGACTCAGACAGACACAAAGTAACAAGATAACACACAAAATTCCCTCCCAGACCTTCAGAGCTCGCCGTGCTCCTCAGTGCTCTTGGGTGGTTCTTGTTCAGAATCTCATGAAACGCTCCCGTTTTACAAACGAAGACTTGGAGACCCAGGACCAGCACAGGACAATGTGGGGACTAGGACCCACACTCCTCTACAGTACTGACTCTACACAATGCCTTACACTTGGGGGGCTTCTGCGGGTACCACCGTGCCCGCCAGTCCTATGATCTGCATGCTGTTTCTCTTCTAGCCCAGGGCAGACGCTGCTTCTCAGGGCTTCTGTGAAAACTCATCTCCAATCCTCCTCTGCTCCCCTCTCCTTTGGGGGTCATATGGCAGATATTTACACTACAATTCATAAAAGTAGCAAAACTACAGATATGAAGTAGAACATAATTGTATGGTTGGGGGGGTTGGGAGGTTGGGGGGTGTCATCACTACATGAGGAACTGTATTAAAGGGCTGCAGCATTAGGAAGGCTGAGAACCACCACTCTAGAGTGAATGAGCAATTCAGCAGCTGCCTGTGCCCTGAGAAGTTGCTACTGCCCACCGCTCTCCTGGGGTACTCCTCTTCCCATACACAGGATGCTGTTCCCCCAGTTCCTAATTCCTTGCTATCCCCCAAACCATGAAGACAGCTGATCTTCCTTGTAGGGAGCTCATTTTTCATCACTTGGGAGTGGATGGGGGACAGCAGAAAGATCCAGTGATTTCGACTTGGTCCCCCTGCCTCATCTCTTCCCTGAGATAGTAAGAGATTACAGCAGGCCTTCTTGCTCCCATCCTGTGACTCGAGTACCCCAAGCAGGCTCCACAGCCTCCCCCACCTTCTGCCTATCCCATGACCACCGGTCATGCCCATTCCTTGTAGGTTGTTACTCTCTTCATCACTACGATGACGAGCAATGGAAGGGAGGGAAGGTTTGCTTTGGATCACAGTTTCAGAGGGATTTCAAAGCCTCAGGGCAAGAAGGGCAAGAACTCCGTTCTCGGCAATGGAGGTGTGTGGTGAAGGCTGTTCATATCACGGGGGAGAACAGAACTCAGCCGGAAACTCAGGCATGCGCGGCCTTCAAAGGTCCACTCCTACTGATCGAATTGTGCCAACCAGGCCTCACTTCCTAAAAGCTCCATAGCCCTCAAAACAGCACCACAAACTGGGGACTGAGCACAAAATACAGACCTGTGGGTGTCACTCCCGACTCAGTCATGGCACTCCCCCTCTCCCCCGCCCCGCTTCTGCCCCTCTTTCTCAGCCCTGGGGCCCGAAGGCACTGTTAAGGCAGAAGGGTCTCTGGCCTGTGGTTGATACTAGCCATTAGCTCTCTGTCTTGCCCCAGCCCAATTCCTTCTCAGCCATTCTATTCTAGCTGTGTGGCCTTGGCCAAGACCTTCCCTCTTTCAGCCACAGATTTCTCATGGTTAGAAAGAGCCAAAAATACCTCCCTGCTTCTCGGGGTTGAGATAATGGATCTGAAAGTGCCTTATACATTATTACAAAGGGCAGTTCTATGATGAGCTATTTTGTTGCAGCTAGATTTTAAAAAAAAAAAAAAACATCAATGTCTCTCATTATTAATAGCTATAATTTATTAAGTGCCAACTAGGTGCCGGCCCCTATATTGAGTATGATAGATACATTATCCAATAGTCACAGAACCATAAGGAAGACACTTGACCCCATTTTAGAAATAAGTTGTCTAGAGTGGTCAAGTAAGCGGCAGAGCTGAAAACCTGTGCAGCTGCCTGCCCACTTTGAACGTTTCGCTGCCCTGTTCCCACTTACAAACGACCCCGACCGACATCATGCATGTGTCTCTGTGTTTATCTCACTGTGTCTGTAATTCGCTTGTCCGCAGGTTTTCTCTTAGAAGACTGTGGACTTCGGAGACCAGAACAGCATGTCTCGGCCATTTTTGTGACATCAAACGACACGCATTCACTAGAGGTTGCGGCTCTCCACCTTGTGTCGTCTCCCCTCTTCGGTAGCCCCGCGTGGGCCTGGGAAACTGGGTGGAAGGCAGGGCCTGCAAGGCTTCTGGATTCTCCTCAACCGGGCTCTAAATGCGGAAGCTGTGCCCACCAGCCTTTCTTTCCCCAACGTTCCAAGAGCTCATCCATATTCATAATGAGGGAAAATACTGAGACGAGACATTTGTTTTCTTTATTAAACTGGCATCTCAGCAAATTTATAGCAGAAAATGAATAGTCTGTTTCCTCCTATGTGTTTGTAGTCTGAGGCTTGAATTCACGGTGCCTCCTAGACGGGCAGAGGAGAGAGCAAAGAGATTTAGGCCATCTCCAGGCCAGACACAAGAGCGTGCTAGCAGGTGGAGTGTAGCACAAGGAAGATGTTTGTTAGGGCATGAGAGGCCAGAGAAATAACACCCCGTGGGGTGAGGATGTAGCTCAGTAGTAGAGTGCTTGCTTGCTCAGCGTGGGAAAAGCTCTGAGTTTGGCCCCAGCACTGAAAAAGAAAAAAAAAATTACCCAGCATTATCTAAAACTTGTTCAAAGAAAGAGGGTGTGGGGGGACTACTTGCTGTTTCACGTCTGCATGGCATACTGATGTCTAAAGGGGCCCACCAAGATGTCCCTGGTCTCCTGGAAGAACCAGGTTTTGCTTGTCTTCATGCAGGCCATGTATTAGGGCCCAGAACTAGGAACGTTCATCAAGCGCTAATTCACAGATTTGTGTTTGGTGGAAATGCAAATGATTTCTGTTTAGAACAATAAATAATGCAAAAGCGGCAGTTTCATTACACTGTAGGATAACAACCGGGTTTGCATCTAATTTAATAAACTTGCTTCTGCATGTCTTTCATAGTTGACTACAGAAGTTCCTGTTCATCAGATGCTCCTTTTAACCCTCTAGATTTTTTTTTTTAGTTCATTTTTATGTGTCTGGTTGCTTCTCTGTGCACATGTGTTTGCTATGCCCAAGGAGGCCACAAGAGGGCATCAGATCCACTGGAACTGGAGTTACAGATGGTCATGAGACACCATGTGGGTGCTGGGAACTGAACCAGGGTCCTCTGCTAAAGCAGCAAGTGCTCTTAACCCCTGAGTCATCTCTCCGGCCCCTCATTAGACACATAATCAGCTTTAACATCCTGTCAGTCCCCTTGTTAATAAGTCCAACAGATCTTCAACCCACATTCTTTCTGTATCGGTGAATTTGTTAGTTGTGGGTTTGTTTTTTCTTTTCATAACTGAGGATAAAATCCAAGGCCTTGCATACACTACACAAGCATTCTACTACCTTACTGAGCTATAACCCCAACCCTGGAAGCAGTGTTTGCAACTTCTCTGAAAATTATAATTAACCCAATTCTACTCCACAAACAGCCTATTCCGGAACACACTCTTGATGAGCTCCCAACACAGCAGAGGGAGCAGACTATAATAACACCACCCAAGGTGGAGCCCAGCCAGAGCAGCCTTCAAAATCATAGCACGCTGGTCAAGAGGGACTAGACTAGTAGAGGGACACAGAGCAAATGCATATAAAGACAAGATCAGAAAGTCAGCAGTGGCACTGAACCACGCTACCTCAGCTGACAGAGGAATGCACAGTTCCCAGGTCATGGGTCTGCAGGTGCAGCCCTAGCACCCCAATACTATCCCATCTCTGTCACTGGCACATGGTAGCCATGGAACTTTGGGATGTTGCCTAGCTACATCAGCTTCAGTTTTCTACAGGACACAGTCAAAGGTGCCCTGCTGACTTTACAGGATGTTGAGAGGCGCAAACAGAGAATAGATGGAGAAAGCGTCTGTGAACTGCTGGTTCTTTGCTGGTAAGAGGAAGTCCAAGACCCAGGGTGGTGAGGATGAGCCTGTGCTGGGGCTCTGAGCGGGGCTGACACACGAGCAGAGGCCGGAGCCTTACCTTCTGGCTCCATGCTGATAATGGAATCCAGGGCCCAATGCAAATATTTTACCACTGAGCTCCATAGCCTCTGGCTCCTTTCTTCACACAGTCAGTTTCCTATGCGAGTATGTGCCAAATGAGCAAGTCGCCAGGGAATGTTTGCTGCCCATGGTTTGGGTTTGGTCCCTGCCAGGCAGAAGGGGCTTCTCCAGCACATAGCGCTAATGGGCCATGTGTTTGAGCACTTCTGATCTCCTAGAAGGAAAGGAAGGAACTTGAGGGGTAAGCGTGAGGGCCGAGTCTGAAAGTGAATTCTGGCTCTGCCATTTGCTAGCCATGTGACCTGAGGAGGTCACCTTATCTATGTGAGACTCATTTCCTGATCTGCAAAATGGAAGAACACTGGAAGCCTCACTCCCTGGGACCAGGACGAGTGGTATAAGAGCCAGGTCACTAATTTTTTTAAAAATATATGCTTTACTTTACGTATTTTAAGTTTACATATTCTAAGTATAGTTGCAACTTAGAACTGCTTGGGCTGTTTTTCTTGTGGCTATAGATCAGCAGTAGAGCACTTTCCTAGCATATATGAGGCCCTGGGTTTGATCCTCAAGACAGCAGGATGGGGGAGAGGGAGTGTTGTTTATATGTGATGTGACATATAAGGTGAGGTGACCCACTCCTACAGTACCAAGGAGGCTGAAGCAAGAGGACCCTAAGTTCCAAGACAGCCTGGACTCATAGCAAGACCCTGTGCCAAAAACAAAGCAAAACAATAACAACAACAAAATAATAATAAAAAGTAGGGTGTAGATTTGGTGCCTGCAAAGCCCTCAATATAGGCTACTCTCTTTTTGTGTTTTTGTTTCATTTGGGTTTTGATTTGTTTTTGTTTTGAGACAGAATCTGGCCATGAAGCCCAATCTGGCCTCAGACTCACTGTAATCCTCCTGCCTCAGCCTCCCAAGTACTGAGATTACATGCCCAGCTAAATCAATCTTTTGATAAAGATGAAGCACCCTGGAGTTTGGTGTTTTGATTTCAAGATGGTTTTCTCAAATGAACCATGCTGGCAGTTTAAAGTCCGAGATTTCTTTAAATCAAGACAAGAGCCTAAAAACTCTTCAAAAGAAATATGACCCAGCTGGAAGATGGCCTAGCATGTCCTACTCTTACAGAGAACCCAAATTTGGTTCCCGGCACCCACATCAGATACCACACAACTGCTTATAACTCCATCTCTATGGGATGTGACTCCTCCCCAGATACCTCCAGTCACATTCACATATCCACACACAGATACACCCATCTACACATAGTTACAGACAATAAAAATGGACAGATGGTTCAGCAGCTAAGAGCACTGGCTGCTCTTCCAGAGGTCCAGGGTTCAATTTTCAGCACCTGCTTGGTGGTCACAATCATCTGTAACTTTAGTTCCAGGGCATCCAATACCTCTTCTGGCTTCCTCAGGCATCAGGCATAGACGTCATACACAGACATACATGCAGGCAAAATACCCATGCACATATAATAATTTTTAAAGTTAAAAATAACAAATAAAAATAAACTTGGAATGCACACCTGACTTTTTACATGGGTGCTAGGGATTTGAACCCAGGTTTTCATGCTAAGATGGAGTCTTAGTTAACATTTCTATTGCTGTGAAGAGACACCGTGACCACGGCAACTCTTATAAAGGAAAAGCATTTCACTGGGGTGGCTGGCTTACATTTTCAGAGGTTTAGTTCACTATCATCATGGTGCAACATAGTAGCGTGCAGACAGATGTGCAGGTAACAGGAAGTGGACTGAGACACTGGGTGTATCTTGAGCATATATGATACCTCAAAGCCCGCCTCCAGAGTGACACACTTCCTCCAACAAGGCCACATTTCATAATAGCGCCACTCTCTTTGGGGGTCTCTTTTTTTCCCCAAACAACCACATATAGCAAGCACTCTCAACCACTGAGCCATCTCTTCAGACAGAATCTTATGTAGCCCAGGCTGGCCTTGACCTTCTGACCCTCTCGCCTCTACCTCCCCACCCAGGCACGCGCTACCACCAAACGTGAGTTTCATAGCAAATTCTGAGGAACTCTTACAAGTATTTCCAAAATGGTCAACCAGTAATATTAGTTAAGGAGACGCTGTCTGCTCCAGCACTCAAGGCCAAAAATGTACAACGGTTCAGGAACAACAGATGTGGTAGGCAGTTTGCACATAAAAGCCCAAGTAGCCGCTGCTAACTGGCAAGTGGCTCTCCTTTATTTTGGTTCTGCAATCTCCACTTGTGCTTTCCCAGGCACTGGTTCTTTTTGAGATAAGGTTTTCCTAGGCAACCCTGGAACTCACTGTGTAGACTAGGCTGGCCTCGAACTCACACCAGGCCCTTGCTGCTGCCTCCCCAGTGCTGGGGCTGCAGGGCTGTGCCCAACACAAGGTACTGCTTTTGGATAATCAAATGAGAAGAAGAGGGGAAGGGAGAGGATAAAGAAAGCACTCTGTTTCTGGAAGTGGCACGGATGACTTCTGCTCACACCCCAGCGGCCAGAAGCAGCGAATTCCCTTCCAGCTCAGAGTTCTGAGAACTGTCCAGCTGTGAGCCTAGGCATTATAGGAGCCAAGTGTGTGAGGACACAGCCAGTCTCTGCCGACTCGGCTGTTACAGCCGGCTCCTTATCTTTGCATTCACATTTCACTGATCAATGTCAATACCAAGATTGGGAAAGTCTGATTTATGTAATATATGGCCAAGTTACATAACGGCAGTCATAAGAACATTTCCAAGTCTGGAAACAAAAGCAGCTTGGTGAGCGCAGCCCTGATGGGAAAGATGTAAACAGCTCTGGAGAGCAGCCAGTCTCCAGTGGTTCCTGTACCAGGGACATCATTCCAGGGGATCTACTGGAGGCCATCTGGGTTAGTGAGTAGTTTGGGCATCTAGACACTTTCTGTTTTTACTTGTAGAGTTGTGGAGACTGATAAGATAGTCCACACAAGAGTCTTTGTACCAGAATATACCAGTAGTCAGTGTCAGAACTCTTACTGCCTGACCTGACTACCTATCTGTCCCTGATTGATCTGTTATTGGGGGGAGGGGAGAGTCCTGTGCATTGTAGGATGCTCAGCAGCATCTCTGTCTTCTACCTATTCCGTGTCAGCAGTAGACTTCTACATGTGACAGCCCAAAGCCAGAAATGTCCCTAAACAGGGCCATGTAGAGTTCTAACCTTCTCTGTGTGTGCATGGTATGTATGTGTGTGTGTATGTTTGGGTACACTTGCCCAGGCGTGTGTGGAGGGCAGAGGTGACACTAGGTCTCTTCCTCTATTGCTGCCCATCTTACTTTTTTGAGCTAGAGTCCCTCACTGAACCTGGGGCTCACCATTTTGGCTAGACTGTCGGCCATTGAGGCCCTGGGATCTGACTGTCTCTGTCCTCCCAGTGCTGGGCTTACAGACCCAGCTTTTACATGGGCCCTGGGGATCCGAACTCAGGTCCTCATGCTTGCTCAGCAAACAATTTATCCGCTGAGCCATCTCCCAAGCACCGGGATCCATGCTTAAGCACCGGGATCCATGCTTCTTATGGTGCCAGGCACTTAGCCATAATTGTTATCTTAATTTCCTTCTCTGCATCTCCCCACCTCCATATTCCAATCAGGATTCCTTGGCCTCATCCATTTTCCAGGAAATTGGGAAATGAAGTTAATAATAGTCTGAATTCATGAGGCATTTTGCCATGTCTTTTTTTTTATTTTTTATTGTTCATATATAAGTGATTAAAAGTAAACTTAGCCCCTGAGAGTTGAAGAAATAAGACTCATGTACAGTAAAGCTAGAATGTTCTCTAGAAAATGTGACTGAAGAGGCAGGTACTGCCTTGGACTTTGATTTGAATAAACTGAATACAATTTCAGGTAGATCTCTATCTCGTTAAGTGCAAACTTAGTCAATTGTACTCTGAAGAAAGATGGACAGAAATAGGAACTAAGCTAGCCTAGTTTGGTTTTTTGTTTTGTTTTGTTTCTGTTCCTGTAAAGTACCAAAGGAAATAGTCAGATGCCAGTAACAATGCCTCGGTGCAACAATAAAAAAATGTATGCACCACACCCACTTACTTAGGAGTATGCGTTTCTAGAAATGGAATTAAAATATAATAGGTACTAGAAGCTGAACACGTGGACATAATTTTAATCCCAGCACTCTGGAGGTAGAGCCTGGAGATCATGAGATCAAGACCATCCTGGACTACACAGTAAGACCCTGTCTCAAAAAAAACCCAAACAATCACATGTAATATACATACATACATACATACATACATACATACATACATACAACCTAATGTGTGTGTGTAATGGATACTGTACATTGTCTTCCAAAACCTTGCTACTAAATTATATTTCCACTCATAACAAGGATGCACATGTGAACCGGGCGTGGTGGTACATGACTATAATCCCAGAACTCAGGGGGATCAGGAGGTTTGCTATTTCGCTTCTGTTGTGGCCGCTGTTATTTGAGACAAGGTCTTGCTGTGCGGCCTAAACTGGCCTCTGAAGCTCCGGTCCCCTCCGTGCCACAGGAGCTGGGATTACAGGAGCATGAAGCAGCCAGTAGACCCCATCCCAAAGTGGGGGAGGGGCTGAGGAGATGCCCCGACACTAAGGATGTGGACCTCAGTTTACATTCCCAGGACCCATGTAAAAGCTGGGGGTGACGGCGCATGCCTGTCACACCAGCGGTACAGGGAACGGAGACAAGTGGATCCTTGGAGCTGGCTGGTCAGCCAGCCTAGGTGATTCAGTGAGCTCTAGGTTCAGTGAGAGAACCTGTCTAAAAACACCACGCACAGAGCTCCTGAAGATGTCTGAGGTCAAGCTCTGGCCTCCAAACAAATGTGCACACATCTGCATGCGCACCTATACACACACACACACACACACACACACACACACACACACACACACACACGTAAATGAATAAAAATATGTGTGTGAACTCATTTCCCAAAGCCTCGATAACATAATATCCTACATTTTATATTAAATCAGTGTGATGGATGGTAGATGTGTTTCTAACTTAGTATTCTGTTATAAATTATCCTTGAAGTACATTGTTTTCTTATTAATTTACTTAAAAAACCCTTTTATTTATAACCGATAATAACCTATTTTCTAGTTTATATGCCCCAGACACTGTTAGTTTATTGCTTGTATTTTGATTTCCTTGGTTGTTATTTTATTGTGCTTTTATGTCTGGCTCTTGTTTGTGCTCTTGAGACAGGCGCCCACTGTATCGCCCAGGCTGGTCTTGAACTCCTGATTCTCCCTTTATTTATTATACTTACTGTGTGGGTGTACATGTGGAGGCCAGAGGACAGCTTTCAGGAGTCGGTTTTCTTCTTCCACCCTGAGGGTCCCAGGGATTGAACTCGGCTCATCAGCCTTGGCAGTAGGCACCTTTCCCCACTGAGACATCTCACCAGCCCCTTGTTTTGTTTTGTTTTGTTTATTGTTGTTGTTGGTGGTTGTTTTTTTTTAATAATATCTTTCTTCAAAAAGAAATTTAATACTTCTATACCATAATATTTGATAATCTCTACTTTATTATTTCTTACATTTATGACTGAACTTCTCCTATTTCAATGTTATTTCCTTACACTGCTTTTGTTTTAGGAATTTTTTTCCCTCTCTGTATTTCACTTGGAATTTCATTTTGCAGATATGGTATGAAGCATAGGTCATATGCTATTTTATTTTTAAATTAACCTTTATTATTTTTGTTTGATGGTGATGTTATACTTTACATTATTATTGACACAATAACTGTATATATTTGTGGGGTCCAGGATATTTTGATACACACAGACAACATATCTTTGGCAAATAGGGCAATTAGCATACTCATCTATTGCAGTGCTCACCACTGGGAATATCCAGAATCTTCTCTTTGAACTATTTTGAAATACACAATAAGTCATTATTAACTACAGTCACTCTACTGTACAAGGCTAGAACTTGGTTTTGCAGTTCTGGGCATAGAATCCCAGGCCCCCCACACTCACAAGGTAAGCGCTCCATTACTGAGCCGCATACAACCCTTTTCCACCTTTAACCATCCTGTCTCAAGCCCTCTCCCTTCTTCCCTTCCCAGCCTCTGCTAATCACTCTTCTGACCTCTATGAGAGTCCGCCATTATGAAGCAAACACGTGCTGTTTGTCTTTTGTTGACTGCCTGATCTCACTTTACATACTATCGATACTCCAGCGCCCTGCATATGCCACAAGGAACAGGATTTCATTCCTTTCCAAGGCTGGATGATATCCCATCACGTGTGCCTCATCTCCTTTGCGCACTCGTTGGTTGGTGAACCCATGGGTTGAGTTCATGTCTTGGCTGCAATGCGCAGTACCACAGTACACATGAGGACACAGGGGTCCGCTGTGCCCGGTAGTGGGACTGTCCATCACAGTGCCATACTGTTTTAGTTCTGGAACTTTAGAGTAGGTTTGAAGGTCTTCTGCCATTTTCCTCTTCTATTTCGTGACTACTCTTGCCCATCCTCTCCTCCAGCTTTCAGATTTGTGTGTTGTATTCTGTGTTGCACATAGATGCATTAATGCTCTACTTCCGGAGCGTAGTCATTCACTTCTGCCAGGTGCCTGGGCCACCGTCGGGAAGGGAAGGCTCCCACCACCTTCATTTGAACATGCTGGGCTGTCTGGCAGTTCTGCTCACAGAATTCTGCTGGTCGTAAGAAATAACTAGCTAGTTGTTTAGGAATAGGACCTAATTAATCTGGAACAATCACTTCAGCCAGATCTCTGTTGCCTAGCAGCAACTGGGCTGAACCCAACTTTACCTTTTGTTTCTTATTCTAGTGCAGGAGCCAGACTTCCTTTCTCATGTTTGCATTCGAGCTCAGCACCCTGCCTTCTCCCCACACTTGTCCGGGTCAAAGAAGGTGTTTATGGGGGAAGGCATCTGATGCTTATTTGGAGTCTGCGCAGTGGGGTGCTCTCTGGAGAGCCCCCCCTCCCCATTTTCCATTTCCCATTTAAACACATTCCCAGCTAACAGATCTCTTCCTTTCCTAATCTAGACATTACTTTGAGCCACTGAAAGGGCCTGGCAGAGAATTCAACTGTTACAATTTAGTGAAATGAATAAATAATTTCTCAGTATGGCCTGTGTAGCCCCGAGTATTGATAGTGCCAAAGGGGAAGGTGTTCTACCAAGGGACTGACCAGGCATTCACCCGGTCCTTTCCTGCTTCCAGCCGGCAGTCTCGCCTCACCCAGAGCCTGCCACTTTCTTACTGCATTTGGTACAAGGCCGCAGGGCAGAAGCATCGTGGCAATTCTCCTCTGTTCTGCAGCACTACATCCCCTCCCCTCAAAGCTTTGACTTCAGTGAGATAGACCATGAGATAGAAGAGGACTCAGGACTGCCTGTCATTGAGAAAGGAATCTCCACATACAAGTTCCACCTCAGCAGTAGCTCACAAGCTACCTCCACTCACAGCCCTTCTAGCTCTCGAACAGTTTGCAGGCTCCAGTTATCTTCCTTGTGCTATTCTGTCTCAGAGTAAAACTCCCCAGATGTGGTGGCATGAATGACGCGTGTGCACGCGCCATGTGTGTGTGTGCAGGATTATGCCATGGAGTAGAGATGTCTGGAAAGCACCGCAGTGAGGAGTCACTGGGTTGCAGGGGATAAAATTCATCTGAGCTCATTTTAGTAGAAAAGACGCTTCTCTGACAGGTTCTGGAGGTGTGGCATCAAACCAAGAACAGGAGACGATGGAGCCCGGGAAGAGGGGACATGGCAACTTCTCTCCTCCCTCCCACTCCCTGACAGACTTGCTCTAGTCCATAGAAAACCCCCCAAGAAAATCATAAAACTAATAAATTATTTTTAGAATTTTGTTTTGTTTTGTTTTGTTTTTTTGAGACAGGGTTTCTCTGTGTAGTTTTGGTGCCTGTTCTGGATCTCACTCTGTAGACCAGGCTGGCCTCGAACTCACAGACATCCACCTGGTTCTGCCTGCTGAGTGCTGGGATTAAAGGCATGCACCAACACTGCGCGGCTATTTTTAGAATTTTTAAAAGATCTGTGAGATGTCCTAGCAGATAAAGACCCTTGCTGGCCAAGCCTAGTGGCCCGAGTTTGATCCCTGGAATCCAAGGTTGTCCTCTGACCTCTCCGAATGTGCTGTGACACACTCACTCTCCCCCCCCACACACACACACACAAATCCACAGAGCTGCCTCAGCCCCAAAGTCACAGAACTTCCCAGTTCCAGGTTAGTTGGAGACTCTGAGTGTCCCTGTCCCAAAATCTTCAGAGGGAGGGAAGCAAGGGGAGAGTCACACACACATACACACACACACACACACACACACACACACACACACACACACACA
>CABHPP010126257.1:3344-30505 GCA_902168425.1 Peromyscus attwateri
CACACACACACAACTTAAAAACCAGCTTTGGGAACAGTTATCACTTTGAGAGCAGCTATGATATTGGAAACTTTAAAATTTTTACTTATTTCCATGTAAATATCCCCAGGCTCTAAGAGAATGGCTAGGCAGGATGGTAACTAGCGTCAGGCTCCAGACATGAGGTCTCCACGACAGGGTACCACAGCCGCAGCTGGAGACGCTTCTGTCAGAAGTGCAGACTCAAGATGCTCCCACAACGCAGGAGGAGGAAACCCTGGCATGGCAGAAGACATGCCAGGCAGTGGGACACGCTCTTAAGTGAGAGTGGGCACGTTCACTCTTCCCCCTCTGCTTTGCAAAGACTTGAATCCCGACTGGCATGAAAATTGACTGATTTCTGGGCCTGTGAGTGTTGGGCACTTATAGTGCCTCTGCTGTTCACAAAGATCTGGGTGTGTGTTCAAGTGGCTCAGGGACCCACAGAGACACTCCAAGAGATCTCCTTTCCATCGCCTGACATCAGAAAGCACAAGAAAGGAGCTGAGAAGATGGCTCGGGTGGCCTGAGTTTGGGCAGCCAGCACCTACTTAAGAAGCCAGGGGTGCTGGCACATGCCTGCAATCCTATTGCCAGGGAGGTAGAAACGGTGGATCCCTGGAACTCTCTGGCTCACCAGTTAGCAGAGAGAAACTGCTAAATTCCAGGTTTAGTGGTAGATCTCATCTCAAACGATAAGATGTAAAAATGTTGAGGAAGGCACCTGTGTGTATACATGTGTGCACAAATATGAACATACAAAGAAAGTATACAAAAGGTCTGTTTTGCACAATATGATATGACTAAGATTTTGAGGAGAAATTCTGCTCACTTGGAAGAGAAGCTGACATGCACCAGTAGTGGGTAATGAGGAACACTGAAAGAACAGAAGAGGAACATAGCAGCAATCAAGACGCGAACCCTACTAACCCAGTCTAAATAAACGCCGACATATCCCCGGGAAGAGGACACCTAAGCCCTAAAGGCCGATCCTAACTGCCTGGGTTCTCATCCCCTTTGGCAGCTGTTCACAAAAGCATCTCAATGCATACCACACCCGGTTGGTTACATGCTTCCCTGGGCACCAGACTATTTTTATTAATAAAATGCAGTTACTGAGAAACATCACTGTGAAGATCAGATTCCAGGGACAAGTTTCTTTTTGTCTGATTCTGCTGACAAACAACGGCCAAAGACCCTATGATATTTGACCACACAAAATAATTGAAATTTATAAAAAAGCAACACTTGGTCATTGCTCCTCTCTTGGCTGTACTGATCTGACTTGGATGTTGGTATCTCTCACAGCAGGAATGGTCCCCAGTTAGGCAAGGCTAGACTCACGCTGCTATGGCAACTCCGCTTCCTGAACAGGGAGAAGAAAACGACATCTTTATGTAGGTTGGCATGGAGAAAATGAAGGCTGGGGCTGCTGCTCAACCATTCTGGAAGACTTCACCCAGGATGCCTCCTGTGTTGATCTGATGCTCACACATCAGCACCAAAGAACTGCCTCAAGCCACAGAATACATTTTCCAGCACATCACAGCCCGCGGCACCATCAATTCCGCCTGCCATCCGTGTCCGAGAGGGAAAGTTCTTAGGGGTTCTGTTCCAGCCTATCTCAAGGACTAATTAAATCCTCATTACTACCTTCTAATTATTCAAATACTGGGGGATTATGCCCGGGAAGTCCCTGCTGGCCCGCTAGATGAAAAGGGTTAAAGAAGCCGTGTTGGTTTTGCGAATCCGTCCATTGCTGGTGTATGTAGTCCTTCAGAAAGCCACCAGCGTCAACATGAATATTTAACTAGACACCACTGTGAAAATTAAAAGGGAATTCAATTAAAAGGCTTGCAAAAAATTAATTCTGACCTCTCTACATCTGTCCAAATAAATAAGGCTTCCTTCAACATTTTCACCTAATTGCTAATCCAATAAACCAGAAGGGCATTTGCTGTTTCATTAGGCTTAACGTGGTTTAGGGGTTAAACATGTGATCACTTTAATGTTGGTACTTATTATACTTATTTATCTATGCAGATGACTATTCCATATTCTGTCCAAACCCTGAGAAATGGGCCACACATAAATAAGCCTTTTCAAATTGCTCTTTAGGACCTGTAAGATGTATACACTAAAAATAAAGACCGAGGCCACTATCGGCCTAAACTCCTTCACTGCAGCGCTCCACCACACTGCGCCTCTCCACCACACTGCAGCACTCCACCACACTGCGCCTCTGCCTAGGTGACTGCAATTGGGTACCATGTCACAAGGGTTCTACAGAAAGATGTGGTTTAAAACAAGAACCAGTAACTAATGTGTTGTCACAGTTTAAGTACGACATGTCCCCCAAAGCCTCCTGTGGAGGTCCTGGCTCCTAAGGTGGTAGATTCAATCACCCATTAAGTGATTGGATTACAAAGGCTCTAAGTTAGTCAATACCTTGTCCATGGAAAGATTCGTCATTGTCATTTGATGGTGGCGGTTTTGGGAGGTGATGGGAACCAGGGAGGATGTGGGCTTGGCTGGAGGAAGCCCATTACTGGGAGCCCGTCTGTGGAGGGAATACCTTGCCCTGACCCTGTCCCAGCTGTCTGTGTTTCCCAGGTGTCTGCTCCACTATGTCCTCTCTGTGATGTTCCGTCTCACCTCAGGCCATAATCAAGGGAGCCAGCCCATCTTGGACTAAAACCTCTGGAACCCCAAACCCAAATAGACCCTTCCACCTGTCAAATTTCTTATACCAGGTCTTTGTCACACTAACAAAAGCTGACAAATACATGTTATTACAGAATATCAAACTCAAGTTTTAACCTTTTTAAAAGAAATTACTGAGCTAGTAAAAGTTTCAGCAGTGAAGTATCAATGGAGTTTTATGTTGGAAAAACAGGTGAAACTGTACAGAGACCCCCATAAAGCAGTGACTCTCAACCTTCTTGATGCTACGACCCTTTAATACAGTTCCTCATGTTGTGGGGACCCACAACTATAAAATTATTTCATTGTTACTTCATAACTGTAATTTTGCTACTGATACTAATCGTAATATAAACATCTGACATGCAGGATATCTGATACGCACACTGTAAAAAGGTCATTTGACCCCTAAGGGGTCGAGAGCTACAGGTTGAGAACCACTGCCGTAGAAACGGACCAAGAGGCCAATCAACATCAGTGTTTCTCTCCTTTCTGTAACCTACGTTGCCACCTCTGTGTGCAGGTCTGACCACCTTCCTTCTATAGCAGGAAAATATAAATCTGAAGTGAGTCACCGTCACCTGCATCTAATACAACACGGGGAAAGGGCTTTGTGACCTTTGACCGAGCCACCAGGAGTGAGGGAGGAGACTGCAGAACCTAGAGACTCATCCTTCAGGGTATGTGGGCATCGTAAAGGCCTGCAGATACCACAGTTGTTCAGACCCACGCGAGACCGTGCTGTTGGTGAACCTCTTTTAACCCGGGAGTGCTGTTTATTGTATATGAAGAGCACAGGGTCAAGCAGAAGGGATGGCATCAGGGTAAAAAGCTAAGAGTTCTTTCAGCATCTTGAGCCTGGAGGGACTTGGCTCCAGGACACTGGTGCCACCCGTGTTGTGCCACGGGGACTTGGGGCAGGGCTCAGAAAACTGCCCTCCGCACAGGGGGAGGCACAGCATCCTTCTGTGGGTCCATGTTCAGGCAAGTGTTTACATAGTCCTTGACATGAAAGCAAGCATGTCTCTACTATACACACAGGAAGCCGTGTGCAATCTCACTATCTTACCTTCATCTCATTAAGACACATGCAAAAGGAAATCACTCAACTTGCTTCTTTCAGCCCTGAGCAGCTGAGAAGCTATGCTCTGATCTGATCTTAACTAAATCTGTGATTTTGAAGAAAGATATTTTGAAAATAGAACCTAGCTATCAAACATGTAAAACAAGTGTTTTTTTATTTTATCAAATGCTACTAGGAACAAACATTTCTTCTTAAATTTTAACAAATAATAAACTTATTTTCTTTTAATCCTCTTTACTAACATTTAAAGGAAAATTAAACTCATATATGTCAGCCCATATTTAACTTAATAGCTGTTTTTAACAAAGGAAGTTTGGCCCTTTTTTTGGAAGTTGTCTAGCCATGTTTCCAGAACTCTTTCAGAGACGGTGGTTTAGGGAATATGCTCATAGAAAAACATTTTAGATCTAGCAACTTATGAAATGAATGATTACTTTGCTATTTAAGGGAAATGGTTGCTGTTCAGAACCGCCCAGATCGTCAGGTATCCAGGGTATTAACTAAACCACAGGAAAGGTAACACGGAGAAGCCTACAAACCCGGTAATGCTGTGCAGGGAAATGCCTACATTCTGGCCGCAAACTGATCGAACCAGGTTTCCTCACGGATGTCAGGTTTTCATGCTTGTGTTTTAAGGGCTGGGGAAATGCTGTCTGAGGGGCTGTGAGGGCTTCTCTCTGCTCGTTAGTGTGTTGTATTCGGTATTTTAGGCTCAAAACAAGAGATGCCTCTGTCCTGCTCAGCACTGGGCTGGTCTGAACGGGTAGGTGCCCAGTACAGGAATGGTTCCTTTTACTTCCGCCTCACTGGCCCAACTACAGACCCAGGATACAAGCCAGGACCAGAGCCACAGCTCTCCAGCATCCCCTCAGCGCTGGCAACAGCTGCGAGCTTGTCAACATGCTGACTAAACTGTGCCACCCTAACCTTCCGATAAGAAATCAGGAGGCGGGCCCAGCAATGGGATTCACAATGTGCATGTGACTCCCACATACTCTAAATTAGTTTCAAAGCCATCTCTACAAATCTCCCAGGAGTACCCAGGTACACCAGCACTCAGAAACTTCCGTCTCCAAGCCTGCCTGTGTGGAAAAGGTGGTCCATACTGAGCTAGGTTAAAAATCACCCGGGTCCCAACAGTGATGCGCATCTCTTCTTTATACCAATCTGGGTTAAAATTGCCTTTCCCGACCAGATGCCCCAGCAGCAACTGTACCTTCCCCATAGAGGACAAGAGGACTGAGGGATAAGCCTAAGGGACACCAGGCATTCTGAACACACCATGGAGTAATACCACGGAGAGTTCTCAGAAGGAGACAACATCTGTTTGTAAGCATAAGGAAAGCACACGCTCCTTTTCTGACCTGGATGCCACCAAGTCTCCAGTGAGGGAATCACTGTAAACTCTACGGTCTCTTTTGGGGAGGACCATGTGATCTTTCAGGTGGACTCCAGTCTGAAGACCTTATAATTTTATACAAGGTCTTGTTATGTGCTTAAAATCTGTTGGTAAATACCACAGGACTGAGTGATCAGTCAAAACAGTTTTTCTACACACTCATACACATCACACACACACACTCTCTCTCTCACATATGCATACTAGTGCACACACATATACACACTTGCAAACAAACATGCACATACACACATATGCACACACATACACACACACACACACACACACACACACACACACACACGTGCGCGCGCGCAAACATTGACATTATTTTATCAGAATGTGTACAGGTTATGTTTCACAGTGCTTTGTGAACGCATATTCTTTGGGTCTTGAGTCTCCCCTTGGCCAAATGTCACTTAGTCTACAAGAAAGACTCCATCCTCTTCATGATTGTTGTTACATGAAAGCTTGTGTTCACTTGATAGGAAATACAACATCCTCATCTACCTTGTCTACAGTGGGAGTGCTGGGTATGACCTGAGACTCACCTCTTTCCTGTGGCATTGGTGACTGGCTCAAGGCAGGATGGGAACTGGATTCTGACTGGCTCCCAGGTGGTTGGGGAGGCATCTGGCTGCCTGTAAAACACAGGAGGGAAACATGGATATATACTTAATACTGCAATCACAAAAGCCAAGATATAATTAACAGTTCACTTTTATGATCACAAAAGGCACAGAGATGAGATCTCCAAAAGTAAAAGATTTCATCTTCCCCCTGTAAAATGAAGAAGAAAAGATAAAGATATTTACCAAAAGACCTGCTTAAAAAGACAAAAACTGAGAAACCGCTGCTGAATGACTTATCAAACTCATGGAGGAATCGACCAATGGCTGCAATCCAACTCACTCTGCACCACACTCCACGAACCCAAGATGGCCAGCCCAGCTTAGCTCTTGAGTCTGAACTCATCCCCACGGGGCAGGAATGATGTCCGATCGCTACAGTCACATCAACTTCTAATAAGCAGTCAGAGACTCACTGAGGAGCACGAAGCAGGAGTGCGTGAGCGCAGAGGAGGCCACTGCCCGGCCACTGCTGACTTTTGCTGCTGATACAGCAACAGCATCTCTTTAACTCCCAGATGCTTAATGTTCATTCAACTATTTCTTCACATACGATGTGAGTTTCCTGAGGTGACAATCATGTCTTTTCACTCCTTGAATACCTCCCTTAGCATGAAGAATATAACTCATAATCTCAGAATACAAAATAAAGACACTTATTTTATTGATAAAAGAGAGACACGAATCATGTGGAGGCTTGAGGCATAATTCTGAAATTAAGTATCACGAGGTACTTGACAGTATTAACTCACTTCCTGGCCCAGAGGTTTAGAGACATTTCTAAGACTAGAGATATGGCAGAATTAAAAAGTATTGAATTTAACACTGCCCTTAAGGCCCAAGCATGCACAGCATGAGGGTATTGCTATTTTATGTGCCACCTTCTCCCTCCGTCACATTGAATATAAAAGAGACACCCCCAAACTACATGCAACCTCGCCACATCCCTGTTGAGTGGTAGTCACGTGATCATGACGGCTTATGCTAACTACTTTGATTCCACAGGTCCTGTTCTCCCATAGCTAAATACATTCTGGACAAGAACCACAGCTGAGGAGAGATGGAAACTAATGGCTTTAAGATTGCCACCAATTCAACCCACTGGAGGTTGTGTGGCACACATCCATGCCATCTCTGTCCTGGAGTCTCTGGGAACTGTCACTCATGAGTAACTCTAATAATGCTTGCACAGGACAGCCAAAGGAAGGAAAGGAAGGCAGAGGATTTCCACTGTAGGATGGACAGAGGCACAACTGTAAAACAATCCTGAAGTTCTTTTGGGGGGCTTAGGAAGCCACTTTTAGAGAATAATACAAAACTTGGTATATATTTCTGAGTGTTCCTCTGTCATGTTCAGGAGATAGTTTGAGCAATGAGGAGACCCTAGATGTGCCCACAGCCAAGAGCAAAGAAGGCCCGACAAACAGCACGCTGTGCTCCAATCGGCTTCATCTTCGGCATCTATAGTAACCTAATATTAGTACCTAATAATTACCTGTACAGTAAAAACATTTAACATCCTGGTCTAAATCAACTCCAAGGGCAAACACTGGTCATTGATGCAGCTATGGATCTACAAAAATTGCTTTGTAGCTACTGCGGGGCACATGCTTCCTATGAAATTAAATGCCCCATGGCCCCAATCTATAGTCCATTTAGAAATTTAAAGCACTCTGCAGCCAAACTCAGACTTTTAAAAGTGTCACCGGGGAATGAGCTGCCGCAAGACAGTAAGTGTTTACATTATAATGCTTGCCTCTGCATGACAGGCTGGATCCATAGGCTCACACCGAGAAAACAAACAGCAATTCTATGTCAACGCAGGGCAGTATGGCTTCCACCGTGCATGCCTGAGGCCCTGCTCTCCCGTACGATGCACCAAGCAAAAATAAAAAGGGCTGCAAGAAACCCATCCCATCATGCATACAGCATTGCCACAGCCAACACTGCAACCTGGTGCAATGGAACGGTGATGTCCCTCGAAAGCAATGAAGCTTGCATGCATTAAATTTACCCTTTTAACAAAATAAACAGCTGTTACATGTTGAAGAGAAATAAACCTAAGTTACTTCAGTTTTCCTGCTTTCGCCCTTCTAGCTTCTTCCGTAACTATTACGTGACTGTGATCACTTGGGAATAACACGCTGTGTGCACGCAGGGATAACTACTGTTATAGCAGGTGACCCAGAAAACATACATGTGAAATGTAACACAGGAGAACTCATTCTGTCCACAGTCCATAGGAGGAAATCCAGAGCCTTTTGATGAACTGAATTAAGTAAATACCTTCAAATCTGCGGGGTTTTATATATGCTGATTTTAAGTTAAACCTTTTAGAGTTTGGTAATTATTTCAGAGGAGGACATGGCCATATAAGGTAAACAAACCAACCTTAGGAGGAACTCTAACCTCCATAGTTTAATTTAACCATAATTCAAACCCTTGTTACGCCCCATGTTTGCCCCCATCTATATCTGCAATGATATAAGCACAATGGGATAACACAACTGGACAACAGCACTGTCAACGAGAATAAACCCCACCATTTACACCTCTGTCCTTATTAACTAACAGCTGTAGAAACACTTTCGTGTAAAAGGGAGAACAATTTAGTGAGGCACCACCAAGTTACCTCGGTTTCTACTTTTGTTTAGTTGAAACACCAAGAACAGTATGGCACCCTATATCCGAAACTCTACCTCCCCTCATGGCTGCATCTTATGCAACTACAACATAATTATGTAGGGATCTATCTACAGACCTTATTTGAATTTGTCAACTTTTCCAGTAAATGTCCTGTTTCTAGGAACATCCAATGCTGCTTTTAGCCATGCCCCCTACTGTCCCCTACTGTCCCCCAGTCTCCCCTAATGCCGTATAATCTCGACACTTCAGAAGTGGACTAATGAGTTGTTTTGTATGGTGCTCCCCAGTCAGATTTGGGTAAGACATTTTCATCACTGAAAACAAGGACACGCAATTTGGGACATGTGTGAGAAATACCACACCTTTTCTGTTCATCCTATCATGGGGCTGGGACACCGGCACATTCCATTTCCGGTGTCCATGTTGACTACATGATCTGGCTGGTGCTGGCTTCAGGATGTTCATTTCCCCTTTGAGGTTGATCCAAGTCCCACATCTCCCTCAACTTTCACCTGCTAATTTCAGCATCAATTAAAAGATCCTGCCTATGTGTGGTGGTATTGTGTTCCCCAAAATATTGTGCACTCTAATAAACTTATCTGAGGTCAGAGAATAGAACAGCCACAATATTAAACACAGAGGTTAGGCAGTGGTAGCACACGCCTTTAATCCTAGCATTCCAGAGGCAGAAATCCATCTGGATCTCTGTGAGTTCAAGGCCACATTGGAAATAGCCAAGCATGGTGACACACGCCTTTAATCCCAGGGAGTGATGGCAGGAAGCAGAAAGATACATAAGGCGTGAGGACCAGGAACTAGATAGAGCTGGTTAAGCTTTTAGGCTTTTGAGCAGTAGTTCAGCTGAGATCCATTTGGATGAGGACTCAGAAGCTTCCAGTCTGAGGAAACAGGATCAGCTGAGGAATTAGCAAGGTGAGGTGGCTGTGGCTTGTTCTGCTTCTCTGAACTTCCAGCATTCATCCCGATAAACTGGCGTCAGGTTTGATTTTATTAATAAGACCATTTAAGATTCATGCCACACCTATGAGGTTAACCACAAGGGTATTTATCTGCTAATGCTAACTTCCTATTTCCCCCTTGACTTCCATGTGTGTTAGCTGGATTTCAATCCAAGGAAACCCATGTCCTCATATCACCCTCTTGTTCACTAGGGAAGGCCCACACCTTGTTTCTAAGGAGCATGGCAGGAAGGTGACAGACTGCCGTATGTGGAGAAGCGAAGGGTTCTGGAGTATGTTAGTGGACTTGGACAGGATCAAAAGGGAGATGGGTCCACAGGACCTCCAAAGCGGACTCCCCTATGATGAGAACTGACTTAAGGGACGGGTAGGAATTCTTCAGAACTTGACGGCTTCACTTCCTATCATGGGTTTTATTTTTAATTAAAACAACTGGCATGTGCATTGCACATGTGTGTATGTATGTGGGAGACAGAAGCAGACACAGGTGTCTTCCTTGATTTCTCTCCATCCATATCCTGAGGCACAGTCTCTCACAGAGCACACTGATTCAGCTAGTCTAGCTAGCCAGCTTGCTGGGAATTCAGTGTTTCCTTCACTGCAACTGTGGGTGGACTACCAACCACATCACCTGGCTTTTAAGTGTGCTCTGGGGATTGTAATTCTAGCTCTCAGGGTTTTGTGGTAAACTGCTGAGCCATCCTCCTAGCCCCCTTTTCTAAAAATTTTTATCTGGAATGTTCCTCAAACTCAAGCTTTAAAGGCCTAGTCTCTGGGAAGTAGTGGACTCTCAGAGGTAGAGCCTAGTGGAAGGTCTTGGTTGTTGGGATAACAGCTACTAAGGGAATCCGAAGATGCATGCCTCCTGTTCTTTCTTTTGCTTCCTGGCCACCAGCAAATGAGCAGCCATGTTCTACCCCATGTTCCCATTACAATATAATACCCAACGTAGGCCCAAAGCAACAGGCACCTTAACATAGATCTAAACTTCCCAAATTAAGGTTCAACATCCACCTTTCCCCTATTAACTTATGTTGGATTTGTCACAGCCATGGGAAGCTAACTTATTTCCACAACCAACAGGAAGTGGCCTGTGCTGTGATCTGAATTAAGTTGGAAGCAGAGTCTCCCCTACTTGGGCTTCTAGAGTTAGTTCCTGTGCTCCACTGTCAGGGCACCCTCTTTTCATTAAATACGGCCTTATTTTTAGGACCACCAGAGGCTTCAGGCTCATCCTGGATTTGTCTTGCACCAGTCCTGGGATCCATCTGCTACTTTTAGAAGTCCTGGTTCCCGTTTCTGGCGACAGTGCTCTACAACTTAGCTCTGGGTGTCAGGGAGGCTCACAGTTAATGGTATGCTAATGCTTCTAGCTCTCCCAGTGGACAGAGGCACACCCTAACCCATGTACTACATGAACCTATGTGCTGATGTTTACATGCATAAAGATTAGTTTATATACACATCTCCAATTCCAGTCCCAGACCGGAGAATATTTAAAGCTTCTTACTCCCAACCTCGCCCAGTAACAAACCCAAATCAATCTAAATCAATTAATTTCCTTAAGTTACACACATAAAGCAACTAATTAGTGTCGCTATTCCATTTGTACACCGTGCCGGGCAGCTCTTGTTCTGGCACTGTGAGATGCTTCTATAGTTTAAAAAGCCAAAGTTAAAAATGTGCACAGAGCCACTCTCTCCTTCTCCCAGTGGCCTGTCCTGTTCCAGGGGGTGTGATGGCGTCTTCTGACCTCTGTGGACCCCGGCACACATGTGGTATACTTACATAAATGCAGGCAAATACCCACACAAATACAATGTGAAGAAATAATTTGTAAAAAAAAATCCCACGCGTATTCTAGTGACTTGACCGGCTATCATTTCACTTACGAATCTGTCATATATATTTGGTCTAATTTTGGACGCCCTATCAAACTAACTGCACTGGAGTAGCTGTATCTTTTTCTATCCTTCTTCTTATGCCCTTAATTGAATTCTCTTGTTTAACTGCATTGACTGCTATCGTTGGTACATTGTTGATATTAATGGAAGTGGTTATCCTCGCCTCACTTTTATAAATAGAAATGCCTTGCAAGGTTGTCCACAATATAACCACAATTAGAAACATTTGATGATTGATTGCTATCTCCTTCTTTCTTTTTAAAGTCATGATTGGGGATCAGATTTTTGTTAAAGATTACATTCCCCTTTACATTTTATTTTCATGGTCTATAATATTAATACAAGTGTTACTATTGAACCATTCCGACTTTCTGGGATAAATTACATTTAGCTAACATACAACTAGATTCTGGTGCTATATTTCCTTTCTAAATCTACACTAACTACATTTTGAGGGTAAATTTTCTAATTAAAAACAGCGTAAGACAGCTAATAATAAAAAAGTATTTTTAGTAGAATAAACAAGATATTGCAACTCCATACAGAATTTAGAGAAAATTGGCTAATACCTACATTTTGACAACCTGGCACACATCTAATAAGCGTACTTTATAGGGAATGGACTAGTTAATAATATGTATGTAGCTGTGATGTTGCTATGACTCATTTTGACCATTATGGAAACCAACCTGTGGGCCTGTCTGTGAGGGGTTTTCTAAATGACATGAACTCAAGTGGGAAGACCCAGCCTAAGTGTGGTGGCACCATTCATGGGGCTGGGATCCAGGAAGGAATAGAAAGGGGAAGGGGAGCTGAGCAGCACTCTTCTCTCTGCTTTCTGCCTGTGGACGCCATGTGACCAGCTGCCTTATGCTCTTGCCACCCTGCCTTCCCAGCCAGGACAGAGCACACCAATCAGAGCCAGAACAAACCCTGCCCTCCTGAAGCTGCTTTTGGAAAGGATTTTGGTGCAGCAACAAGAAAAAACAACTAATGCAGCAGCTCAGCATGCACAGCAGCAAGGTGTGGCGGTGTGGTTCGGCTCTGACGTTCTCAAGCTGCACATTTCTCCCTGATGGACGCTGGCATTAATACTCACGCTTTTTCAGTTTCCTTCTGTGTTTACTGTACGGCACATCTCATCACAGTGCGAATCCCACAAGAACAGAGACCCCCGTTTGCCTCATTCTTTGCTACATCTCCAGAACCACACACACAGTACGCATTCGATACATATTTGTTGACAAACGAATATATGACTGCTCATTCTAGAAAGCAAACTCAGACTAACAGCTAATTAGATTTCTATGAGTTAACAGTAATCATGTAATTTTATCTTGTTATTCTAAATCAGGATTAGGCAATCTTTTTTTTTTTTTTTTATAAACTGGCAGATAGTAAATATTTTAGGCTTTGCAGACCATATGTTCTCTGCCACAACTACTTAACTCAGTGATTGTGGATAGTTTAAAAGCAGCCACTGATGAGGCATGAAATGGTAAAAATAGAACTTTATTTGTGACACTGTGATGCCCTGGAATCGTCCACGGGCACAGTTAGCTGGCCCTTTATAAACGTTCTATAAGGAAGGAATCAGGCAGGACAGTGTGCTGAAAGGCCAGTACCCATCAGGCAGTGCTTCCTAAGAACAGCATGGACAGCAGCCTGACACACCCTCCCATACTCAACAGAGGCTGTGGAAACCCACACACAGCAGTGTGCTGCGCAGTTGGAAGACTCAGAAAGCTAGTGATGCCTCCTGATCTCCAAGAGTCCTGGGATTCACCGGCCCCTTCCCAAGGTTCGAAAAGTAGTAAAGGATTCCTGGGAGAGAGGAGACTGTCCCGTGGAGTTGCCTGCAAGCTGTGCACAGAGCTTCAGGGATTCAGCTTTGTGAGCCATCACACATGCTGGGGTGAGCTTTTCGGCTGCCTCTGGGTCACCATGCTCCTATAAGTCACCTCAAAACGCTCACCAGTTCACTGAGCCACCTGGGGTGGAATCGTGTCTTTGGTCTGTGGTTGGTGGCCTCTCTGGGGTTAACTGATGTTTGTTCCCTTTTCCCCAGAAGTCACACAATGACTTAAGACCTCTGCAAGCCAGCCTTTGGGTAAGCTCACTACCCTCTCCCTGGTAATCCCAGCAAGTGCAGGTCTAAGAGCTAAATTATTTTCTCAGCTCTTAGATCAAACAAAATCGAAAATAAAACCAACCGATGAGACCTCACTGCACAGATTATTCTGACCAGTGTTGTGTTGGGATGGCAAATGATAAGCAGTGAGCAGACTGCCACAGTGACTCTGTGTCTACAGCAGACAAGATCAGAACTGGACCACAGCAGCCTCGGGAAAACAAACCACCCAGCCTCTCAGAGAGAGGCAGAGACAGAGACAGAGACACAGAGAGAATATGCGTATGGATGTGTGTGTGAGCATGTATGTGTGAGTGTATGTGTACCCACACACACTTCCACTATGTAGGTCCCAAGGATCAATTCAGGCAGCAGCCTTAGTAGCAGGCAGCCCCCTCTCCCCCTCCCCCAATGAGCTGCTTCACCAGCCCAGGAGCTTGTTAACAGAATTCAAGACTTTGTCACTACACACCCATGTGTGCTGAGAACCTCAGAGGCAACTACCCAACAAAACTGCCCAGGATGCTGGGATTTGTATATCATTTTGGCTTTGGAAAACCAATCTTCTTGATTACTAGTAGAATATTATTAGAAATACTCAGGGTTTGTTATTTTGGGTGTTTTGTTTAAACTCTTTACACATCAAACCTAGCTACTCCAAGTTTATCTTAGAATTTACAGACCATTATGTGGACATCGCTCTGCTGTATCCCCCAACCTCGTGTGCGCGTGCACACACATATACATACGCTCCAAGGATGCGTGGACGGATATCCGAGCACAACTCTCAAGAGTTGGCTCTCTCTCTACGCTGTGGCCTCTGGGAGCAGATTCAGGTCAGCAGGTCTGGTGGGAGCCTTGCCTGCTGAACTACCTTCCCTAACCTCCCTTCCCTTCTGCATTTCCTTTTGCCCAAAGTCACAGAATAGGAAATCTGTAAGGGGAGGATGGATTTCTTGCATAAAACTGCAATCAGAGTCTATCCTTCAGACTCGTTTTTTTTCCATATTGCACTTATACCAGTCTTTCAAAATTTGAAAACTGGGTGCATTTAAGGCTCGTGACTTTCAGCCATAGCATTGAGAAGGGAAGAAACACATTCTCCGGGGCCACCGCAGCTTCTGAAAAGGTGAGTGTCCGTAGCTCTGACTAGACTTGAGGGCTGACTGGACACAAAGCCCATCAGCTGGCAGAGGCAGAGCGGCAGCCAGCCTGTTGCACACTGACTCGGTAAGAATCCAGCCTCTTGCCAGAGTCCCACAAACTCCTGCACTTTGATTTACAGTGTTATTTTTCTCAATTAAATAACAAAATTGTGGCCAGGCGGTGGTGGTGCATGCCTTAATCCCAGCACTTGGGAGGCAGAGCCAGGAGGATCTCTGTAAGTTCGAGGCCAGCCTGGTCTACAGAGCGAGATCTAGGACAGGCACCAAAACTACACAGAGAAACCCTGTCTCAAAAGACAAACAAACAAACAAACAAACAAAAATTGTGATAATACACCATTATTCACTTGGCCTTCTAGATTTAAACCAGAATTTTTCCTATTACTACCTTTTTTTTTTAAAGTCACATTTTATTTATTTATTTAGTGTGCCTGCCTGGGTTGGTGGGGGCACACAGGTGCCATGATGCACCTGCGGCAGTCAGAGGACAACTTGCAGGTTGGTTCTCTGCCTACATCGTGTGGGTCAGGTGGACCGTAAGCTTCGTCACCAGGCTGGGCACCTCCACCTACTGAGCTGCTCTTGCAGCCGCCGCCTTTGAACTGATTCATTAAAGTATGCTTTCCATTTGCAATATGAAGTCAGTTTAACAGTTGCTCGTCTGATTCCTCAAGCCCTAGAGTGTGTAGAGTTTCATACAGAGATTCCGAGGCACAGAAACTATGAAGGTCTTGCAAGGCACAAGGTAAACTCAACCTGAGACTTGAAGGCCAAACACAGGCTGCAGATTTGACTGCTTAGGTCACATTGCGCTCTGACTAAAGACAGACCAAGTCTGAGAGCATTTTCCTTCGGCAGGTCACCAGCATGAGACTATCACCCTTAGTCTGGACTATCGTGTGGTGCCGGGACTTCAGGACAGGTGCAGCCTCTGCTTTTACTGAGGCCAGGTTTCAGTGCAGCCTCCCTTGCTGACAGGCACGAGTCCCATGGCTCACCCTGGCCAGGTACACAGCATGGCAGCTCTGTTCAGTTTCTGTGCTCTTTCCTCTCAGTAACTGGTGAAAGAGGAAACGTGTGTCCAGAAAACAAAAAGTAGCATTGAAGAAAAGGCAAATGTGGAAGCATGCTCATCGGCTTCCTCAGTAACACCAAGTGTGATGATATCAACAAGGGGGTGGGGGTGGAGATAAGCAGGCATAATAGGGGTCACGTCTATCTTGGGGAGTCAGTTTGGGAGATATTCCTTGTGGGCGTCAAACAATGCATTCAACTGACTAAACTACCATCCTGAAAACGTGATTGTATTCTCATCAAAATACATCCTTTTCCAAAGCTTTCAAGCTGGGGTAGGAGACTCAAAGTCTGCATTTGGAAGAGTGCACTGGGGGCAGGGGCGGAGAACGCGTTTGGGTATAATGCTGCTCACCCAGGAAGGTGGCATCCTGATGTCTATTTAAAAAGTGGTAGCTCCAAGTCTGACTCCTGCACAACTCCACACATGACATGCAGAAGCTCCACCCACTAAATCTGCTCTAATCCTTGCTTTGAAGTGTGTGTGTGTGTGTGTGTGTGGGGGGGGGACCGGGGAGCCAAACAGAGCAGGCAGTTTATATTTCTCTCACCAGGACAAATTAATAGAAACAAAACCTAATTTTCCCCTTCTCTTACCCATTCTTATTCCTCTTCAATATTTTTCCTCTTCCTAAGATTCCTTTCTTTTTGTTTGAGAAGCTTAATATTTGGCTGCCTTGTGAAGAGACGGGTCTAGTGACAGATGAAAGACTTGCATTCATCGTGTAATTCAGAATAAGGGGGAAATCGACCGCTGTGCATTTAAGATTCTAACAACCTTGCAATTTCATACGGTCGTTTCCCCCACCCGTTCTTTTGAAGAAATCTGCCTTTATTCTGCTAATAACTAACCACAGTCGCAGCAGCATGGATCCGATTAGCAGTTCTTATGATACAAAAGGACAAGGAGAAAAAAAAAAAAACTGTGAATGGGGTTGCCAATTTGTCCACCTGGACCCCTGGGAGAAAGATTAGTTGAGCGCCTGCCTGCTTCCTTTCTTCCCCTTGATCCGGCTCTCTGCTGCCGGGATGAAGACAGGTGCCCCAGAGCCAGGTACTCTCCTTTAATCAAAGGTGTGCTCGCTCGCTCCACACTTCCTTGCGACACTGCTCGGTCTGGGTCCCACCACTTTGTGACAATTCTGCTTGCAAACATGAGCAGCTATGAAGATGCCGTGCGGGACGGGCTTGCCCTTAGAGTCACTGCACACCTGAGAGCCCACACACCTCAAGAGAGTGAACAGGGGCGGGCGGGGGGTGTTGCAGACACAAGAGGCCATGGTTTAACACAACACTCAGTAGGCATGGTGACTACTCCTGGGTGAGTCAGGCTGGAGGAAAAGAGGTATGGTTTGGGAGCATTAGAATCTCAGGAAGGAGAGCAACAGATTAAAGCACAGTACTAGGGACAAACGGGCTCCTCAGGTAAAGACACTTGCTGTGCAAGCCGAGTTTGAGTTCTCCAACCGGGGGAAAGGGAGAAAGAAGGAACCGACTCTGCAGTTACCCTCTGACCTCCACATGTGTGCCGTGCATGTGTCCTCGGCCACATGCAGACACATAATAAACAACTACGAAAAACCATGGTTCCTAGTCCATTAAGTATAGAATTAACTTCTGTTAAATACAGAATTAATCAATTCATGTGCAAAATTAACCAAGTTTCTGAAAAATTTAAAAACTTAATTGCATTTCAACTACACTAAGTTTATTTTTGTGATAAAATTTAAACCTCTATACCCTTGATGTAAAACTACATTGACTGAGTTAGTCTGTGGTAATGTGTACATGTGTGTGAGCACATATGTTGGAGTATACCAGAGGCTGTCTGTATTTTTACACCTTATTATTTTAGACAGGGTATTTCACTAAAGTTTGAGCATACTGATTCAGCTAAGATGGAGGACTAGTCAGCTCCAGGAGTCCACCAGTCTCTGCCTCTTCAGTGCAGGAATTACAGATGTGTGCCACCAAACTCTGTTTTTTACATGGGACCGAGGGGTCCAAACTCAGGTCAGTATGTTTGTGGGACAAGCATTTGAATGAGCTTTTTTTTTTTTTTTTTTTTTTGAGGCAGGGTCTCATGTAGTCTAGGCTGGCCTTCAACTTGCAATGGAGCTGAAGCTTGATCCCAAGGGCTAGCTTCAAGCATGTACTATCATGCCCTGTTTACATGGTGCTGGAGCCCAGGGCTTTATTCCTTCTGGGCAAACACTAAGCCAACTGAGCCACTACATTCCCAGCTCCAAAACTACTTTTAAAAGTAAAATGAAAGCTAAAGCATTGTACTGCTTTTGGAGACTCAACTTCAAGCTGCTGACTGAAATCTCGCAGACCAATGGGGTCCACCTAACACCCTACTGCTCCCATTTAAAGCTAATAAACATCTGAGTAACGTGTTCTGATGTCCCCGTTCCTAGTGTGCCGCATGCCTGGTGCTTCAATCAACGGCTTTTGAAGTGAAGGGAGGTGTACAGTGAACCCTAGGGCAAGGGGCAACTGAAGCCTTCACCAGTGCAGTCTACTGAGGGGGATTCCGGTGCGCTGAGCCATCCAGCGGAGGCAGCTGCACTGGAGCAGTGGCTGTGCTCCTGGGCACACAGCCGTCAGAACTCTATGAGCTGTGCCCAGGTTACCTGGAGGCTCTGACATTGGGAACAATTTGAGGCTGCATGACAAAGACCAATAGGCCATGGAGAAGAAGACAGACATTCTGATCCACAGCCTCAGGCATTCACCATCAATGCTTACTTTGCGTATTAGCTAGTTATTTATCAAGCACACTTTGGAAATATCTCTTCCAAATATCTGGAGCATGTTACTCACCTGTTGCTAAAGCATAGATTAGTCACTAGCTAATGTTTCACTACACATGCTAATGCATCTGTGTGAAGGATCAGACTTAGGCAAGGGCCTTCCCACATGAAGGCCTGCCTCATATCAAGTTCAGAACGATGTTTTTAAACAGAATGATCTATCATAGTTGAGTTTCTTTTAAGAAGGGAAAAGAATGACCAAATGATAGGAAAAAAAAATACCAAGGCACAAAGATTACACAAGTGCAGGAAGAAAGTTAGCTATGGAATCAATTTTTCTTGGACTCCTTTTTTTCCCCTTTCAGAACTGGCATTCTTAAATTTGGCCAACATCTATTGAGCGCCCCCTGCTGGCCAGGCACTGTTCTCCCACAACAGGCACACAGAGGAAGGAGAAATCTCCTGTATGGAAGAGGTGTCAGCAGCTACTTAGTGAGGAGAAGAGACCTCAGCTGATCTGGGGAGATGGATGGCCTACGCCAGGCAAAGGAGTTAGCACATTAATTTTATTCAGCTTTGTGGGCAAAGACCTTGCCCACAGCCGTAGTTAGCAGTATAGAAACGGAAATCTGTTCCATGACCATTTCTAAGAGAGTAAACAGGAGAGGGGAGGGGTGAGAGGAGAAGACAGGGCAACACACTGAGGACGGAGTTCAGCTCTCCAAAAGGGATGCATTTTTGCTTTTTTGGGGGTGGTGGTGGTGGAATGGACTCAAAGTAATAATTGTGATGATGGGAATTCTAACACTAACTGATCCAGGCCTGAGAGTGTAACTGCATCCTATCATAGCCTTGAACTGTGGCGGTACTACAAACTGAGTTCATAACCTAGCTCTAGAAAGGTCAGAAAACAAAACAAAACTGGCAACAGTCTGTCCCTAAGTGGGCTCTTTATCCCCAAGCTTTTCAGTTAGCAATAACTGAATAGTAATCACCTAGAGACTAAAGGAGAGCGAGGGAAGACCCCATGGCGGACAGTGACTCCAGCACTTCTGGGGCCCGGCCCAGAGACTCTGGGTAGCTAGAGCCACAGGCGTCTGAACAGGAAAGAGAGAGGGGGACCAGCAGTCTGTGTGTCCACAAGCCCTGCCGATGCTGACAAGGCTAGGCGCCTCTACACTTCACGTCAAACCCCACAAGCTTGCAATTAGAATTTTCACTGAAATACAGGCCCTGCATTCAGGTTCTTACACCTAACTTTCTGGTTTAAAAACAAACGAACAAACAAACAAACAAACAAACAAGAAAACACCCACCTTCCTCTGAGTGACAAGAAGAGCCACTAGCGACGGTCAACTGGAACGGGGCCCACACCAAGTGCTAGACTTCCCTTCTCTCACTTTCCCCTCCTCCTTCATCCACGGTGCACAGCTACTGCTCTCTAATTTCTTCATCCCCCAATCTTCCACTCCCTGCCCCCCAACACCCACTGTGACGACCCTTCCCGAGGACCCTGCCATGGCCTGCAGGCCCTGATTCTGTCAGAGCAGCCAGAATGACCCCTTAAAGCCTAAATGGGATCATGATATTCCTACATACTCACCCTTTAGTCGTTTCCCACTACACTTAAAACCATACATCCTAATCTACAAAGTTCCAGACAAGACTTCTCCACTGGAGGATACACTTCAAAAACTCTAGCAGATGCTCAGGATTGCAGAGAACCCTGAACCTTATATATTGGTATATTTTCCCCTATACATAAAGGCCTCTGATAAAGTTTTCCTTTATTAGGCATACTAAGAGATTAACATTTAAAATGAAGCAAAAAAATTATAATATACCTGCCTTATTCATTGGGGCAGGGCCTGTCAATCAATCTCTCTAGCTGGCTTGCTCTGGGGATCCCCTGCATCTGGGTTCTGGGGATCTGAACTTCAGTCCAAATGCTTAACTGCCGAGATGTTTCCCAGACTAAGAGCACTCATTTATGTACTTCATGTCTTTCTCACATCATGAGAACATGGCCTCTACATGCAGGGTCAGTGCGTTTCTCCAGGTTTCCAGAAACAGTCTACAGTCTACTCCGTGGAGTGAATGAAGCAAGAAGGTGATACACGAAGGAAGGACATGAGTGGCTGGCTGGCCTGCCTGCCTGCCGGCCTGCCACAGGATACACCTGACTGCCGAGGCAGCATCCAGAATGCAATCCGACCCTCCTGTGCGGCAGCACTGCATCCTCAGCAAGGTCACACTCCTGGCATTCTGCTGTGTGCATTTAAAGCTGTTTGCAAGTACAAACCCTGATGTCACTTTGTGTTTGGATGGGAGAATGTCAACACTAACAACCTCTGGTTATACCATTTATAAACATGCAGATGTGGATTATTAAAGATGAATGCATTTCAGGATTGGTGTCGGCATTCCGTTTGTCTCGTGCCGGAATCAATTCTGCTCTTCATTAGTCAATGACAACCCACATCATCCTGCTATGGAGGAGAAATCCAAGGTGCAAGCGTGTGAATGAATATAAGTGATGGAACTGATTAGTACCAGACTTACCGGCTATAATCAATCAACACATCATGATTTCAGGTTATCAGAAGATAGGGAAATAGACCTAACACTCCTTCCACACCAATGACTTACTCCATTTAAAAAAAAAAAAAAAACACTCAGGAAAGTTCAGGAAGACCTTGGTTCTAAGTACTATTCATTTAACCATCATTTCCTAAAATGTAGCAAAACGGATTTGGAAACTTTTTTCTTCTAGACTTTAATTAGTTCATAAAGCTCAGCAGCCCTCCAGTCTTGAGTCCTCAGTATAGTAAGTCAATGGCAACAGCTTTTCCAGAGGCTGTGCGCTGCTGCGTGCAGGTTTGCAGCAGTGACAGTCCACTGAGCTCCAGAAAAGAAGGCCAGAAATGAACAAGGTGTCTGATTCTGTCTTGAGTGGACAACGCAATGCAGACAGACACACACACAGACAGGTACCAGAGATGAGAGATGAGGATGGCAGAAGCTTAAACAGAACGGTGTACCTCCTTAGGTAAGAGAGGGGGAAAAGTCAGGTGGAAAGGACGTTTGAGAAGTTCCCAAAGTTCCCATGTTCCCTGAATATGGAAGGAGAGGAGGAGGGACTTCATTTCAAATGTGTCAGAGGAACTGAAGACCTGAATCTTTAGAAAATGGAAGCCACACTCATCTTCCGGCCAGGAGAATGCCAGACTGGATGTAGCTGCAGGTGCCAGAGGTTTGTGTGTGTGTGTGTGTGTGTGTGTGTGTGTCCACCAGTACAGAGCCCTTTCACATCAGGCGGACCTTGGTATGAACTGTTATAGGCTGCTAAGGGAGGCTGAATGTCACGCTTTTCCTACCCAAGCTCTCCAGGGCTGCACACTACCTCTCAAAACCAAAATATGTTTCTGCTTCCCTCACTGTGGCTAGGCACCATTTGGAAAGGATGGGAAATTACTGCTTTGTTTAACACACAAATATTTTACATTGTAAGGGGAAAAAATACTGGCTGAGTTCTCTGAGTTTGTAGAAATGCTGAATTGATGTTTTCTGTGCTGCCACAGATTAGAAACATGGATATATCAATGGCACTTTGTGTTTAATTTTTTTTTCTTTTGCCTGCTCACTTTGCCAATGAGCAGCATGTACTCCCCTTGAAACAAGCTGTTGCAGAATTTCTACCTCCAGAGAAGCCAAAAAGGAGCATGTGATGGATGTTGGGAAGTGAGCTCGCAGGTAGGAGACTAGTGCAGACCCACAAAACAGTCCTGCTGTCCTGCAACGCCACGTGCAGCCTCATACCTGCAATCCTGGGAGAAAACTGACCCAGAAATGTTTACACACAGAAATAAACCTGTAATTTACCCTGAGGTTTACTACAGATAAATTAAAACATGGAAAATGTATTTCCTCAGGGTGGACTTGGCTTGAGCCTTGAAGGATTTAAAAATCTATGGAGAAGAGATTAAACAAAGGGGAGCCACCGGTCTGCACCCTCTGCAGTGCATTTTACAGACACGAATCTTGACAAACATCAGAGATGATCACTTCCTCCCACGGAGACCCTTCCTGCTCACCCTGGCCCAGGACTAACTCCAAGCCGCCATCCATCTTCCTCTTGTCTGCTTTAGCATCTTGTGAATGTTTGACCAGAATTTCTTCTTGTTTGTATGTGCAGCTCTGGGAGCCACTTGGGATCCTGGGGGGTGGGGGTGGGGGTGGAGAGGGCTGGGGTTGTTTTAACTCTCACAGGGCAGCCCAGCAACTTGTACCCCCCTCCCTTCCCACTACTCTTTTTAAAACATGTGCATTTGTTGTTTGAGGACCAGTTAGATGAACAATTCACCCTCCAGGAGCCAAACCGACAGAACTCTGAAATGAGGCCAAACTCTAAGGAACAGGAGTTCCCAGAGCACAGACCATCTCTGGCCAAGCTTCCCTTGCAAGCTCTATCCTGGCAAGCTTTTGCAAGGCATCAGAAACTAGAAGCCTTTGCCAGGCATGGGTGTGCCGCCTCCTGGGAAAGGGACAGGTGTGCAGGAGCTGTGTGTGTGTGTGTGTGTGTACACTCATGCTTGCACATGCACTAGCTGCAGAGCACAGTGGGGGGGGGGTTCCTGAAGAGGGAGGAATGCAAAGAGGGGAGTGGGCAGAGGGCAGTAGTACTCAAGAGATGAGTCAAAGGCTCCTCTTCACTAGGCTCTTCGCTCCAGCTCTCTGGACTCTTGCTTGACCTACCGAACAAAGCCCTCACTCTCATCTGGACAAGCCGTCAGTCAGAGTGGAAAGTGAGTGAGTCACCTCCATCAACAAAGCACACAGCAATGCTTACACAATCAAAAACAAACACACACACACATAAACAAAAAGAAAACATCAGGAGTAGGAGGGATTTGGCCTTTGCATTTGGTGAAACTCTTGTTTTGCTCTCTCGCCTAGGAAGATGTGCCTTTGATTGATCTTCCTATAATAAAAACCAACACCACACAAAAATGGCCAGAAAGCCATGTCCCTTTGGTGAGGCACTCATGTGAATAGCTAACTTTGGACTGTATTTTCTTGTCCTGACCTATTCCCATCCATGACCATCTGCAGTCAGATGAGGGTGACTGAACTCCATGCACAGCAGGACAGATGCAAAAAACCAGAAAGGAGCATGAGCAGGAATACCCTGCAGTTCATACCCTTAGACATCATTAACAAAAGCAAACAGGCAGCATGAGCAAACGCAGCGTCTACCAGGCCGTGAACACCTCCTGCCCACCCCACCTTTGCACAGCTGCTCTCCAGTCTTTAACCTTGGCTACACTCACGGCACAGGCAGGAAAAGCTGACAAACCCCTCTGTGTTAAACCTAAGTTGCAAAGCGTGGGCTGATCCACATTTGTGCTTTGTTAGTAATCTGGGAGGGGGCTCAGGAGGCAAGGCCAGCGGAATCGACACACAGGACTGTCACCAGGCATCAGCCCTGCACTGACTGGTGCTGACTCAGCTTGGGAGAGCTGGGGGATCAGATCCTGTATTTGTGCATTCAAACCCAGTACATTCAAAGGCCTTTTTCCTCCATAAACCCCCGGAAGGGACTCTTGAACTGTAACTTGAGGAACTGCCACACTGCCACGTGACCAAATCTGTCATTAGAAGACATTAATGGCAAACACTTCAGAATTAACCACAACCTAACCGAAATGAAACACATGTGCCCTATCAACAAGGAGCATGAAGGCTCTTCACTCGGGTCTTAAATACAAATGCATCACCAACGGAAGGTGAGAAATGAGAAGGTAATAGAAAGCAGACCTTCTAATGGCACCAGGGGAAGAATGCCACACAGGCTGGCCTGAACTCTTGGATGCTGGTTGAACTTCTGCCTTGTAATGACAGGCACCTGCAATGCCGGAGCACAGTGAGTGCTAAGGAGGCAATCCACGTCCCTAACAGGACGTCTCCAGCAGCTTCCTAACTCAGCATGAAGCTGAGTCTTGGACATACAGGAGGATTGGGCCTTGGCCTCTCAAGCACTGTGGAGTGGCAGGCAGTGCAGGAACATCAGGAATCTGAATCAGCCATTCGGGAACCTTACTAGGGTGTTGATCTATCTGTGAGGCCCATTAGCTGACAATTGCATGTATCAGGGCAGAGACAGAGATAGTGGTTATCCTCTTCAACAGATCCTGGGCCAGCAGCCCCAGGAAGAGAGAGCAGAGGTCTGGCCCTGCCTGGCCCAGCTGTGGGCTTCACAGCAGCTGAGCGCTTCCCAGTGACCTGCGGCAAAGGCAAGACTGGAAGAGCTAGTCCACAGGCAAGGCCAGATAAAACAAGCTGGTGCTGAGGACAAGAGCAAGCCAAAGGCTGTAACAATGTTCCTGAACCACACTCTGGGAACCATGCAACCTCTACAGGACATAGATACATGGGTGAGTGGCCTCAGAATCAAGCGCAGGGAGTGTTATGCCAGCCTGGAGTGTACAAGTCAACAAAACTAAAGATGAGAAATGGGGATGGAGATAGAATCAGGCTGAATTAGTATCTAATGGAAGGTATATTAGCATTTAATTAAAAGTAAATAAACAGCAAAAAGAAACTCCTATGATCAACTCCAACCTATGTGAAAAATGAACATAAATGAGAAAACTCAAGGTGCTGAATACTTCCTAGAGACTAGTTTCATCATATAGCCCAGCTGGACTCATCCTCGGGATTCCACTGTCTCAGCCTCCAAAGTACCAGGATTATAGACATGTACCGCCACACTGGGTAATAGGTCACACCTTTAAAAGAACTCTCAAGAAAATAGTGCCAGGAAGGTTTAATGACCACTATAAAAAACCTTATATTCAGGCTGAGGACTTGGCTCAGTGGAGGCGCACTTGCCTAGCATGTACCAAGCCCTGGGCTTGATTCCCTGAAATCAAAACACAAACAAATAATACCCGAAACAAACAAAAACCCAAACTATGTTTGAAGGTTGTGTGTACAGTTCAATGGTAGGGTGCTTGCCTAGTATTTGTGAGGCCCTGGGTTCATCCGCAAGATGACACTCCCACTGTGCTCTGGCCCTGCTCTCTTAGAACAACAAATATATAATCTGTTTTGGATGTCACAGGAGTGCTCAGCTAAGAGACTGAGTTCTAAAACAGAACCTGGACTTTTCAATGGTTAGATTCAGACTGTGGGACTTTTACACCGTATTTTGTATTCCTATATTAACATGAAAGCTTGGGAACAGGTAAGGAAGGGTTATGGTTTAACAATGATGCATTTCTGTGTCAATCTGACGAGGGATCCACATACAATGGCTGATCTTGGTTGTCAACCTGATACACACTTGGGAGGCTGAGGCAGGAGAATCAGTTCAAGATCCAGGCCAGTCTCAGGTACAGAGCAAGACTTCGTTTCAAAAACACAACACAGGATCTCTATTTGGAACGGTAAATCTATTGTGAACGTTTACACTGGGTTTCAAATGAAAACCATCACTGTCCTATACCACAGAAAGCTGTGTGAGGTCATTCAGGTGCAAATCCACGTCACAACAAACCACAAGCTCCCTGTGGAACACTGAGCTTTGTGCCATTTTCCACCAGTCGGGGAGGTAGTGCCGCCACTCGGGCAACTACCAGCATCGTGTTAGCGAAAGCCATCTGAACACAAACCTGCCTTGTGGTTCTGCAGAGCGGAGCAGTCCTAGCGCTAACACTGTTAAGAGCAGGTCCGTGCAGGGCCACTCGGACCACTGTGAGGCCAAGCAAGCATTCCAGAAAGAGAGTAACATCACGGTGTGTGTGTGTGTGTGTGTGTGTGTGTGTGTGTCAGTCACACTTTACACAACCAACAATATACTGTGTGTCTGTGCAAGAGGCAGAGATCATCAAGAAGTGACTTCGAAAGTATACTACCAAAAAAAGGAGAGCTTTTGCTGCCTCGCCTCAGTACTAAATGCCACTGGATGGTGTGACCCAACACAGCACAGCAGCTGGTGACTGGAACCAGCCTGGAAGAGCACAGTGAAATGCCTTAGCCAAAATGAACTCAAACGTCAACTGTATTGCCTAATAAGTTATGGCAGAATCATAAAAACTAACATTTAATTTTTAAAATAGGCAAGATAGAACACAACACATATATGCTTTCTGATTTGCCTAGGAACTTCCTGGTTTTCAGAGCTGTGTGCTGTGGCTATTAACAGTCCCTCAGTTTGATGAAATATTATAGTCATCCTAAAGAGGATGTTTCCATAAAAATGTAGTAAATAAAAATAGTAACATAAACTCTAAAAATGTAATAAATAAAATTCTTTTAAAAAGTGATAAAATATAAAGAGAGGGAGAGGAAACCGTGTTGGGATAAGGAACAAGCAGGCAGGTGGATGCCGTTACCTCTAGCACACCAGAGGCCTGGAGGTCTGTACAGACAGACAGAAGTGACAGAGCTGTGTAGAAAGAGGAAGTGAGGCAGCTGGGCTAAAAGAGCAAATGAGAGGGCAGAACAGCAAGGCAATAAAAGCCTGGGTAGACAGGAAGTATTGCACATTTGGAAGCTGCAGAGTTGGTGAGGTAAGGTTGGCTGGTGGCTTTCCCTATTTCCCTGATCTAAGGCTTTCACCCCCTAAAGAGAGAGAGAGAGAGAGAGAGAGAGAGAGAGAGAGAGAGAG
>CABHPP010126257.1:30605-43820 GCA_902168425.1 Peromyscus attwateri
TTGTTAGAAAATGCTGTACATATATTTCTAATCTTGTTCAGGATATTATATCTATACAGTTCATTTAACAATGTAATGCAATTTGCTAATCCTTGATTGTTATTATTACCAACTATTAGAATATAAAGAAATAAAAGTTAGTAGTTAGAGATTACAATTGAACTTGAAGTCATATTAGGTATGTTTTCAAGGTCAACTAGAGATATATTTTAGATAGACAGGTCATCTTCAAACCCTTCAGAGATCTATAGAATATGGCTTTTAAAATGTTTTAATAACAAAGATTTTTTTTCTTTTTTTTATGACTATGAGACATGTCTGTTTCCTGGCAGCACCAATCTACTTCAGAGAAGATATGGGCATTGAAGAAACTGCATATGGAATTCACTTTCATTGTGGTGAAAGTTAGCTACTGAGCAACAAAGTACCCTCAAATTGACTGCTGACAGTATGCTTATCCAAAATGGACAAACAGGACACAAAACAAAGGACTACCGATCCTTGTCAAGACAAGTGTGGTTGCAGCGTTGGCAATAGGGGTCCTCTGAGGCCAGGACAATATGGCACCATCTTTGCAATCCAGAAAAGGTACAGTGCTCCTTTCTTTGAAGGCCACTGAACAGGCAATGGACTGATGGCTTCTGGTGTGCAGGGGAACAGTAGCTGAAACAGTTATTCTTGAAGGAGTAACGAAGCTGACGGAGTCTAACCTCTCAATGGAAGACTGGCATTTAATAAAGGACATGAAGCCACCCACAAGCCGAGAAGAATGGGCAGCTGAATTCCAAAAACATCAGCAATTTCCAGAGTTTAAAATCCTGAATCATGAAAGGACACTGGCAGAATTCAAGTTTATCTGGTACATGGAATACTTGCACTGAATGTGAGGTTGAGCTGTAGGCCTTGTGTACATCCTACTTCACAAATGAGTCTGTCAGATACACTAAGCCTGTAGGCCAAAGATGATGCCCCGACGTGCAGAGAAACCTCGGGTGACTGTCTGGATAGCTGGCTGTTTCTGTCATAGCTCACTTTTTAGAAGTTGCTTATTTGCATTTCCTGTTTTACTAGGTAATATTATTTCCTTCTTGGGTCTCTGAGGGAGTTGAAGATTAGATAGTTGTAGTAACAATTTTCCTTGTTAAGAAATTCAGAAAAGAAATTCACTAAGAGGTGTTAAGTGGATAAGTTTGAAAGACATCATAAGATAGTTTTCTGTTGGTAATACAAGATAGGATAGAAAGTGAATTAGGTACATTTTGGACTCACCAAAATAGGATATATTTTCTCTGAATTTGTCAATACAAATGGACTAGACATTGTTGGTGTATTTATTGCTTGTATATATTGTATATAGTTGTTGTACTTATTGTATATAGTTTTTCTTATATTAGTTATAACTTTTTAAAATTTTTTTTATTTTTATTAGACAAAAAAAGGGGAAATGTGGTGACATTTTATTTGTGCTGAAATGTGATATTTTATTTGTATGTTAACAAATAAAGCTTGCTTGGAGATGAGGGGGAAAAGGCCAGCCATTCTTAGTAAACAAGAAGTCAGGCAGCACACGCCCTTCATCCCTTAGCAGGTAGGATCTCTGTGTGTTTAAGGCCACGCTAGGGAACAGAGCCAAGCGTGGTGACACACGTCTTTAATCCCAGTACCAACCATAGAGACCTGGAGGTCTGTGCAGACAGACAGAAAGTGACAGAGCTGTGTAGGAAGAGGAAGTGAGGCAGCTGGGCTAAGAGAGCCAATGAGAGGGCAGAACAGCAAGGCAATAAAAGCGTGGGTAGACAGGAAGTGGCTCGCATTTGGAAGCTGCAGAGTTGGTGAGGTAAGGTTGGCTGGTGGCTTTTCCTATTTCCCTGAGCTAAGGCTTTTACCCCTATATTTGGCTCCGTGTTTTTTATTTAATAAGACCATTTAGAAATTCATCTACACACACCAGTTCTTAAGATTAGATTCATTTCATAATTACAGTGCATTGTGCATTTATACATAATATTCTATATATAACTATTATTTATAAATATGACACAATACAAATTTTATAAAACATCAAAGGAGTAAAATATAAAAGAGGTAAAATTATCACCTATGTCTTGGGGAGAATATGATAAATTATCAAGCAGTTTACTAGCTGTTCAATTCTCATTTTAATAGGTTAGTGGAAGGTGCTCTCTGGAAACTAACTATCACGTTAGCAAAAGTTACATGTCAAAAAATTACATCTTGTTCTGTGAGAGTAGAAAGTGGTTACTGGTGGGTTGGAATAGCTGGTACAATGCCAGAGAGATGAATGTGGTTGAGCAATGAAGAACCCCAAGACAGACACAGACACACACAGACAGACAGACAGACACACACACACCCGATACAGATGTCAAGTGAACCCAAGAGTTAGCGAGGACACGAACTCTATCAGAAAGAAGGTGTGAGCGAGTATCAGTTCGGCACTTTGGACTGTACTTGGCACCAACCAGTATGTGACGGTGATCAGACACGGATAAACACCAACTCTGAAAACACGTTAGAAAACAACCGTCATATTATATCCATCAAACAGAACCAGATCCACGGTCGACACCAGGCAGCAGGCTCATCTCAGGACACTTCCTGATGGAGGATCTTCAACTGTAGAACCTTTCCAAGAGAGCTGCCAGTGAAGGCTTTTGTTTATGGCAAACTGAACGTTTGAAAGTAGTTGCTCAGTCTTCAGTCATATCACCCCAAATGCCACATCTCATCAGAAAGTAGTTGGTCATTTATTATTCATTTGTTGAGACTCTTTAGAAACTGGGACTCTGGTATTTTTGGTGGGAAATGCAGTTAAATCCCTAATATGTAAACATATCCATGTCTTAAAGAACCAAGACAGAGTGAATAGAAAGGTAAAGTGTGAGAGATGCTGCTGAGGCCAGATCTGTCTTCACACTGGGGTCGGAAGGGGGTACAACGGACAGACCGAGGATGGGGATGGCAGATAATTAAGGATGACAGTACCTGGAATACTTGCAGGGGAAATCGGACCAGACCGAGATTGGTTGCTTCCCACAGGAGAGCCAACAGGAGAAGGTGACGGCCCCCCAGGGATGCTGGAGAGATGGGGTGATGCGTGTGGGGAGAAAGGAGACTGAGCCGGGTTGCTCTGATCCCCCTGGCTGCTTGTAGAACCGGATGCACTGACTGCGGAGCTCAGAGTTGCTTCCGTTCCTGTGGGGAGGTCGTCAATGGAGCCAGACAGGTCCTGAGGAAGAAAGAAAAAACATGTGTTCACACACTTGGAGCACTAAGCATACAAAGCATGACTTGAAAGTGGCAATGCCACTCCTTCAGAGACAGTGTGAGCGGGCAAGACTGAGATTCGGTGTGGCTGCTTCTCACGACACTCCAGCGAGCTCACTTAAATGGTGAGGCAAGCTGCATCTCACACTCACAAGCTACCCTTGAAGGTTCCCAGCTGTGGGCTTATTCAAAATGCTATACCAGGCAGCCCTCTGTAGAGCAAATTACCACAGCAATGAGGACTTCAATCAAGTGAGCAACTACAGGCTTGGGGGAACCTTCAGATGGAAATCAAAGCTGGGGTGCTGTAATCTAATAATGGTCAAAATTCGAACTGAACTTCGTGGTGAGAAATTCCCCATGTTTAAGCATTGTAATAAAATAGTGGCATTTGCATTTTAGTATATTATGGAAACAATCCTGCTGACATTATATGGTCAGAAATGAGTTGTAATGCTACACAATATGCCCTTATGCAACAATTCTGCACTGTTAATACCATCTAATTTGACTATAACCCCCTTGGAGGAAGCTACTCAAGTCTCCACGTGAAGGATCCACAGAACCTAAGCTTGAAGTAATAAACTCTGAAGGGCGCGTTCCTCAGGTGAGAACGCAGTAACTATAGAAAAGGCAGGCAAGATGAGGGAGAGAGAAGACGTGGACAGATGAGGAACACAATGGCTGTGTTCCCAGGCCCAGACGGGGAGCCGCTGTCACCAGATGCCCAGAAATTAGACACAGGCCTGCTGGTGTGACAGCTCTTCCAGGTGGTCATCCAGACTGGAAGCCGGATGCAGAGGGAGTGGGAGAGCCTAAGCTGCAGTCTGGAACAGCAGCGCATGCTGCTCGGAACCGATGTGCTCCACTCGGTTCTCTATCCATGCATAACCTCGCTTACTAGAGGGCCTTCTGGAGCAAGAGCTCTCAGGACTGATTCAGGAAGATGCTTGGGGGCTCAGAAGAAATGCAGCTGACAAACCCAGGGCTAGAGCCTAGGCCCTGGACTCTGAGCTGTGCCAGGAACTTCCCTGTTAGGAGGATGTTATCAAAGATAAAAATATACATAAACTACAGCTGATCAGCCCCATGAAAACATGGAGTGTACATTGAAAAAGTCTTATGACAAGAATAATATTGGTTTAAGTAAAATAAAAAGTAATCTTATAAAGCCAAATAATTCTGCTTATGAAAAACAACACAATGATTGAAAATATCTAACCTTTGGAAAAGGTATTATCAAATCTCTCAAATAAGATGAGGTAAATTGAATCAGATTTTTCCGAATTCAGAGATAAAACAAACATTTTTGCTCTAGGCGCATGGCATACGTGATTTTGCACACACTCAGCTGGTAACACTTCCTATTTAAACTTGATTACTGACTGGCTCAGTGATAGTGCCACTTAGATCTTACAAATTAGACATGGCTTTTACAAAGCCAGGTAGGAATAGAGAAAGGTTATTAATCCAGTAACATGCCATACACAACTCAGAAACAAAACACCCGCTGGCAATCAACACAATTAGCACAATTGCACAATTCCACAAACAAATTTAGGCTGACATATCCAAAGAGAAAGGGGTCGCTTTTCCTCCACCCCAGGCTTCCTGTACCCATTCTGCGAACTGGGTGGGTGTGGGTCTGGGGGAGAGGAGCAGGTATCCTGGGCTGAGCTTCTCAGGGTTTGCCTTGCAGGCACTTGTAACCAACTCGAGAACTGCCAAACCACCGCAATCAATGACCTGTGTGGTAAAGGTGAGTTGTACTTACGCTCTGCCCACGAGCTACCCACATGGTTACGTGCAAAATAAACAAACAGACAAACACAACAACAAAGGCCCCAACAGCAGTATTTGTTAACATACTGGAAATATATGAAATTCAAACGGTGGCCTCCTGTATTTCCTTAAACAAGACACACCCAGCCCTTAGCACTGCCCCTGAATGCTGTGGCAATGCGGAGCAGAGCACCTGGGGTAGGCCATGTGACCCAGGATGTTTACCATCTGACTCCTGATGCAAAGACCTAGGTCCAGGTGCTAGGCAGGTCTCAGGTGAACCACACAAAGACCTCACGGCACGGATAGTTCACGCAGACTTTACCAGGAACAGTACCACACTGTCTTGAAAGTACTGACTGAGAGACGTAGGTTTGTGCTGGGAATGAATAATCTCAGCACTGAACGAAGAAACACATAAGCAATGCGAAGGTAGCTGTGCAAAACCATTCGTTTTGCAAAAAGGATGTCCTAGAACGTCTGGCAAAAACACTGGCCGCAATGGCTTTTGGGTTTTTCCACCCCCTTGATAGGAGTGGTGATGGTGTCTCATCCCACTGGACCAAGCTCAACTTCACAATCGGATGTGATTGGCTAATCAGCCCACAGGAATGGCAGGCTTGTCTCACTCACCAGCTTTGATAAGAAAAAACAAAAACAAGACAAAACCTTTCCCATAGTTTACTAGTTTTCTCTTAAACAAACAAAAGACAAAACAAAACCTTTCCCGGGACTGGGATGACTTAGCAGGGGACATGCTTGTGACCAAGCTTGACCACACAGTGGAAGGAGAGTGGCAACTCCTGCACCCGGCGCTGGTCACCACAAGCCAGTCACTGTGTCCTGTCACCTCCATCTGAGCCAGGTGCTTCCCCAGCACTGGCAAGACGGGTGGGAGGGAACACTAGTGCCACACCTTTCCAGATAATTTGGTAAATAGCTAGACAGACAGTCATTTTCTACTGCACACCAAACAGAGTTGAGTAGACACAAGGTAAAGTCAGCGTTCAATTGTAGTTAAATAATTTTATGCAAATCTTCCTTCATAAAAACTGGAATGTTACTCATAAATTTTTGTAATTCTCTGCATGACCTACAAATTTCTTCCCCATCCTCCCTTAAAAATACAAATTATTGCTGGAAAAAGCGACGAGGACGGTGTCAAGAGAGCTCCATTCAAGCTGCAAAGGCATGGAAAACATTTCTGTTATTCAACAGGCTGATCAAGGAAGCACCAGGAGGAAAATATAAAACCAGTGGCTTCCTTCGTGCTCACGTGTCATCAGAATTTCAGTGCTGACTAGACCTTGGTGCAACAGAAGAGCAATAAAAAGATATAATTTTTATATTACTGCTATACCCTCTCGGAACTTTTATATGTAAATGATACAGAAATACTCCCGCCCTGCAGATACTTAACGGTATCCATATGCAGAGCTATCTTAAGGCGCACTAATAAAGGAAGTTCAGCAGTGGTTTAAGCACACAGCCTCGTTAACACACAAGTCCTGTCACTAACACTCCCCCAGAGGACAATTAGTCAGCAGGGCACCAGCTCCCTTCTTCTGTAAGCATTATCAGATCTGTGATGCCTGCAAAGGCAGAAGCTGCCTTGCATCTCCTCAGGAAGGCACCTTCAAGCTACAGTGCTTCCACTCATCTTAGGGGAGAGCTGGCAGGTCGGGTCAGGGGACTGCAGCAAGGGCTCTTGGGGGTTGTAGTCCTTACCCCACAGCTCTCCTTAGGACCTCTCTTTCCTGATGGAGGTATGGGTAAGGCAATGACTGCTTACTGCTTTGCCATCATAATTTGATGTGGTGAGATACTGCTATCAAATTAGGTGTTTTCTGTTTAATGCCACCCACAATACTGAATATTTTTCAATATAACAAAATTAATGTGAGCTCAGTATCAGTGGTCCATTTATTTTTAAAAGTCCCTGTCTCCAACATCACAAAAACCTGCAACACTTGCTTTACTTTTAAAACCATTTCAAGGTCTCTGCACAGACTTACCACTGTAACCTCACACCCTTCACCTCCCTGTGTCCAAGCAAAAAACCTCCAGTTAACTCAAGGGACTGGGCAAAGAATGCAATGTGACAGACAGCAAAGGAGTCTCATCAGACTTTTACAAGAGGAACAATTAGGAATGAACACAGCACAACAATGTTCCTGATTCCTCATGGACCAGGCCTAGGGAAAGCACATGGAAAATTCCATGAAGATGGTATGTAGGAACTTCTTTAAAAGAGCTCCATGCAAACTGGAAACAAGGAACAGTAAATACGAGTTCTCCAACATTTACACACTGTACATGAACCTCCCTGAAAATACTTATATTGCTATTTATCTTTGGCTTTGATGATATGGTGTTCAATTTAGCCCATGTTAACCCAGGGTTAAGTTCAGTCAATACCGGCAATGTGTCACTGATTCAGAGAACTGGGAATAAGCTAGGAAACTGTACTCCCTTGCTTAATTAAGTAAGTGGGTTTTCAAAAAGCAAATGAACTTCCAAATACTCCAAGCCGCAGCTCTCAGTACAATTAGCTGCTGGTGGAGCTCAGCCCTAATGGTGAGCTGCCCCACACTGCACACATTTGGGCATCCCTTGCTCAGGCACACCCCATGAGAAAAGGGGATAAACAGAGTTAGGAACAGAGAAGATATTTCAATCAATGCAACAGGCACAGGCCTCATTTCAGGACTTTAATAGGACACAGCTAATGATTTCTCACTGCGACTTCCCAGAGGCTTAAGGCATGGGTTAAAATGCCAGTTCACAACTCTTCAAAATTCTCAGTGATGTTCAGAAGCAGGAAGACCTTGCTCTGTGTACACATAGACACACACACACAGACACACACACACACACACAGAAACATACAGTCTCACACAAAGACACAACACACACAGAAACACAAACTCTTACACACAGAGAAACAGACTCATACACATGCACACAGAAACACACATTCTCACACACAGACATACACACATATACACAGAGAAAGAGACTCACACACAGAGAGACACCCCCCCCTCTCTCACACACACACACCACACACACACACACACACACACACATACACCATACACAACCTTCAACCAGACCTTAACTTTAAGGGCACTGACTCTCATGCCAGGCATGGGACAAAGACGGGGGGATTTAATGTTCAAGGGCAAATTAAACTGGATTTATAAGCACATTACTGTGGCGAACACTACGTGGCATAATCTAGCACCTGCAAACAGTTCTAAATATTTACCACAAAAGTTCTCCTGAAAACTACCAACTCAGCTATTACCTTTTATGAATGAATTCTCAGTCTGACTCCAAGCAACACTGTGGGGGTCAAGAATCTCGCCTCATTAGCTTCGTGGCCCTCTTGAAATGTAGCAGAAGTAACTTTACACCGTCCCAGCTTGTGCTGGTGCTAAACTTCAAGCATTTGATACAAATATACCTTGAAGTCGATATTAAAACTGAGCTAATAATTTGACACAGAAAATAAAAAAAGCCTCTCTGTGGCTTCGATTCCCATGACTTTTCTAGGTTTTCAGTACCAAACCCATATTGCAAGCTGTCTACTTAAGTCCCTGCTGCCCATTAGTCTAGACGGCAAATGAGTTTTTTTAAAAAGCTTAGAGTTCCGGTCTCAACGTGAAACATAAAAGCCATCAGGCAGACAGTCCACAGAGCAGATCCTAAGCACTGATCTGAAGGCTTAAAGCCATCCTCCTTCCAACTTACACGTCTTAATTTTTCTCTGAACACGTCCAAATGTGCCTCTTCATCCCACAGGACAACATATGCAACGCACAGCCAACTGATGTGTGAGCAGCAGGAGAAAATACTCAGCACGGGTTTGAAAATCACAAACTCCATGGATGACAAGAGCATCCCAAAGCTGAGGGAACTACACGGAAAATGTGGGTCAGAACCCACGCCGAGGCAGATAGCCGAGAGCGGCTCTTTGGGAAACTACTGGCCCCTGACTCATCTGCAGTTCTACTCAAGCAACTGATTGCATTGTGGGTAACTCTCACTTTAAGGGATGTTTCCAGGGTAATGACTGAAGTGACACTTCACAAAAGCAGAATTCAGGCTCAGGCATACCATTGTTGTATTTTCTTTTTCTTTTTCTTTTTTTTTTTTTACAAGCATTTTTTAAAATTTATTTATTTATTATGTATACAGCATGTATGACTGCAGACCAGAAGAGGGCACCAGATCTCATTACAGATGGTTGTGAGCCACCATGTGGTTGCTGGGAATTGAACTCAGGACCTCTGGAAGAGCAGTCAGTGCTCTTAACCTCTGAGCCATCTCTCCAGCCCAATTGTATTTTCTTAAACAAACAAACAACCATGGAAGTAGGAGGGGAGGGTCTTGTTTGGGAAAGAAAGCGGATAAGATAGGCCAATGGGGGGGGGGTATGGTCAAAGTATATTACACATGTATAAAGTTGTAAAAGAATAAATAAAATTTGAAAATCAGTATATAAAATGAAGCGACTGCTAAATGTTTTGGGGTGAAATCTCTCTCTCTGGTGTGTGTGTGTGTGTGTGTGTGTGTGTGTTGTAATTGTGTTCCTGTTTGTGCGCAGTTGTATGTGCAGACACAGTTTTGTGTAGAGGCCTGTGGTCGGCAGCAGGTACCCTCCTCCATCACTGTTTATTTATTGAGACGGGGTCTCTCACATACCCCGAAGCTTACCAATTGTCTAGACTAGCTATCCATCAAGCACCCGAGATCCTGCTGTCTCCACAGTGCCTTGCTTCTTGCATGGTGTTGGGGATCCGAACACAGGTTCTTGGTGCTTGCCCAGCATATCACTAACTGAGCCATCTCCCCAGGCCCAGGTGAACACTCCTAACATGAAATGTGTTGCCAGATTCAGAGGGGTGGGCAGCATACCATGAAACATGTGCTGTGCAAAGGGACTCTTTCTCACTGCATGTGCCTTTTCTGGGGTCACAAAAATACTCCTAGTTTTGAACTCTTCCTGGGTGACGGTTCTCCATGACTGATAACCATCCCCAGATGTGTTGGTACCAAGAGCAACGTACAGGCCTTTTTAACACAACACACACAGTCTTGAATTAAGAGTCAACTTGGTAAAAGAGTTTATAACTTCAGTTGTATGAACTTTGGAATTAACCTGCATCTGGAAGTAACCCAAACCCTTTGTTAAAGTGCCTGGGAACAGCCTTGTAAATAATTCTAAATGTGAGCAATGACTCAACCCTACTGCCATGATTTGGCACCTGGGATATTACAATTATTTCCTCACCAGACTAAGCCACGGTATATTGTTTGATGAGCTCTCAAATATTCTTCCCCAATTCCTCATCTAACACAGGCAAGACCCTTCAATCAAGGCCTAAGCCAGCACGGAAAAACTAAGGCTCATGTGTGGATAATTGCTGCCCTTTAACTACCGCGAGTGGGTGGTGCTTTCAATCCCAAGTGTAGGCTAGGAGAACAAAGCCGTGTAATCAAACAGCAATACGGCAGGACCTGGGGCACATGCTCTACCTAAGGTGGAGTTGTGCAGCAGGAGGGAGAACTCCATGTGTGCAGCATGCACACATGGATCCTTTCAGACTTCAGTGGGCAGCTCCTGTGTGGATTTACACACTTAAAACTCCTGTCACCAAAGTTCAATGGAGAGAGACAAGCAGATAAAATATGGTACAAAGCATCAAGTTCCCTGGAGGAGGGGGAAGGTGGAATGTTCACCCCAAGGAACACCTCTTGGGGCCATTGTGAGGGGCAGGCAGGTAAGTTCTGGAGGGAGGGTGGTCCTCTGGCAGGGTAGAAAGGTAGGCGAGTCAGGGGAAGAAAGTAAGGGAATCTCTGGAGGAAGACTGAGGAGGGTGCAGCCTAAGGATGTGTGCTCACTGGGGACAGGAGGGCTGGCCAGAGAGGGGGACGGCTGAAGCAGCCAGGGGCAGCAGGAGAATGACTCTCAGAGGCTCTGCTAGACCCAGAGACAGAGATTATGGCTTTAGGAACTAGGGAGCCAAGAGAAGCCCAGCAAGCGATTTCAAAAATGTATATGTTCTCACAGAAGATAGAAAAGGATGGAATGAGGGTGCCAAATATGAAATTTTAAAAACTGAAGATTAAAATTCCAGGTAGCACTGGAGAACAAATGTGCATTTTCCCAAATCAACACATTTTAAAATATATAGAGTTAAGCAAATATGCAAACAATAAGAGAATTAGGGCTGAAGTGATGGCAGTTTGGTTAAATAGTTGTGTGTTCTCTAGACTGTGGTGATTTCACGAGTGTACACAGCTCTATGAATCAACACACAATATGAGTCTAATGTCTCAAAACATCAGGCAGTATCCTAAAGCTGGCTGTGAGTAACACACACTTTTAACATGCTACAGTCTACTCTAAAACCACAGGTGGTGACTCTGGGGTCACCTGGGTCTAACAGGGAGGCACCCGCTGAAGCAGAGGATGGCTCTGGAATATGGTTTGGTGTTTTATAAATATCACCACAAGGTATGATCCTATAAATATTAATGACCCATGTGTTCTGGGAGGAAATTGACAAACTAACAAGGTCTGTAAATATGTAAGATTTAGACTCTGTCTCCTGATTCCTGTTTTTATCACTGAAAACATACTATAAATTTTTAGGACAGAAAAGCCATCAATACCACCTTTTGCATCTCTCAAGGTGCAAAACGTCACTGTTTATCTTAGAAGTTCAATGCTAAGCATGCAAAAACTCTAAAAATAACACTTAAAAACAAAAAGGCATGAACCCTCAGGAGACATTTATTTCTTCAACAGCGTAGCAGGGAAATTCTTTAAAACAGCAAGATCCGTAGAAACTGCAAATAAATTAGCAACTTAAGAAAACAATGACTGAGAAACACACAACTCACAACTATAGTGAGTCCATGTGGAATAAAGAGAAGTTTTGTTAGTAGAAAAACATTAAAACTTAGTTGTCTAGGTATTTTTGCTATTAACTTGAACCACACGGATACATGTTTGCTTTATAGCCTTCCCTGGTTTTTAAAAGCCTGTTTGTTTGGAAAGTAATTTGGTCTACGAATGCTACACCAGTACTGGGGGAGAAAGGGGGTTCCGGTACACCCTGACCAGGCCTCTATTGGCTTTACACCTTCCACAGCCAACACTGGGGGGCTTCCTGCACACGCTGATCACACCTTCCACAGTCAATACTGGGGGGCTTCCTGCTCACACTGATCACACCTTCCACAGCCAACATTGGGGAGCTTCCTGCTCACACTGACCACGCCTTCCACAGCCAATACTGGGCGGCTTCCTGCTCACCCTGACCACGCCTTCCACAGCCAATACTGGGGGGCTTCCTGCTCACACTGACCACGCCATCCACAGCCAACATTGGGGAGCTTCCTGCTCACACTGATCACACCTTCTACAGCCAACACTGGGGGGCTTCCTGCTCACCCTGACCACGCCTTCCACAGCCAACACTGGGGGCTTCCTGCACACGCTGCTCAGGCAGGCCTCTGCTGGCTCTACACCTTTGCACAAGCCAGTGCTCCAACAGAACTGCAGACTCAGCTAGGTCCATTCCAGTCTTCTCTCCATTCCAAGGGAAGCCCTTGCAAGGATTTTTTCCCATCTCCATGGTACCTGGACAGTTTCTGAGTCTTTCTGTGAGTTCCATGTCTCATTGGGTATTTTGTGGAATGCTCTTTAATTTGCCACTGTTTATTGTTTCTGAATTATGAGCCCAGAGTTTTTTAATTGGGGCAAAAAAATACAAGAGAAGAGACACACCCCTCACATCTTATCTCAGCAGGAAGAGACTTCCTGCATATAGTGGTGTGGTCCAGGACTCCCCAGGGTTAAGTGGTCCTTGCTCTGTCCTACCTTACTTATGGGGAGAGTCAGCAGGTCCAGTCCAGACACACAGAGGAAAGTGACACTCTGGCTCCTAGAAACACCACAAAGCTTGTGGCTTCTGCGGCCACCACAAAAGGAGCAAACACCGGAGGGATGACCCCGATGCTACACAAGTGTCTTCTCCTTCGAGCTTTGTTAGTTATCACATCTGTCCATGGGTTTTTGCCTGCAGCAATTACTCCCACAGTGCTGTTACTTGTGTTGTGTGTGTGTGT
>CABHPP010126258.1:0-25707 GCA_902168425.1 Peromyscus attwateri
CACATACGTCAGTGCATGACTGTAATCTTAGCACTAGGAAAGCTGAGGCAGAAGGATCAGAATTTCAACACAAACCACCATACATAGAAAGAACTATCTCAAAATGAAAAAAAAATCAAAATGATCTCTTAGACTGGTGGAGAACCTGTCTTTGTCATAAATGAGACCCCTAGGTTCAATCTGTAGCACAGAAAATGAGTGAATGACCTCTTAAATGAATTAAAACAAGCTCTAACATGTTATCCTGACATCCTCTCACATCTGGTACAAGAATTATTTCATTTAGTCACTAACAAATAATATACCTTAAAGTGAACTGAGGAGATAAGCTAATGACCCATTTATTTATTATTTGGGATATTGTGCTGTGTAAAACCAATTGTGATTCCTCCTTTGAAGTTTGTTTCTTGTTTTTAGAAAATGTTATGTAAATTAAATCAATTTTAAATGTCAGTTCTCTTTGCAGTGTTCAAATGTACTTCCTGGGGAAAAAGCCAGAAATATCTGCACTGAAAAAATACTTAAATTTTTCAAGCATGAGAGATAACAACTTGAAGATATTTTGCCATTAGTTTGGAAAATCAGAACAAAGGGTATACAACAGAAACACAAAACCCGATAAAGTTAGTTGAAATTCTATGGCTAGAAAGGATTCAGACTGGGAACTAAGATGAGTTTTCAGCACTCCATGGGGTTACATCACCAGAAATGCACCTGCTCTGACTTTATCAGGCGAGTCCATTTGAGCATCTCAGTGACAGCTCCAAAACTCTGCATGACTCATTCTCCAAAGGGTAAAATTATAAACTTCATTTAAATGTAAACTAACAACCTGACACAAGATTTATTTAGAGAACAAGGGATTCAGACATCAAAACTGGTTCAAATGACAATATTTAGGACTCCTCATTCTCTGTAAGACAAATCTAATTTCATCACTAGGAGTGAGAACCATTTACAATACAATGGACCCGTAGCATTCACATTGCAATCAACTCAAACCATTTAAATGGTATCTCTTAAAAAATAATTCATCAAACATTCCAGCCATACGAATAAATACCTAAGATCCAGCCTAGAGGATCAGTGGGTCCTCAGCATATCCAATGGTGCATCCAGCATTCTACCGAAGGAGCCTTCAGCTAACCAGCCTGCCTTTCCTTCATTTTTTAATTTCCATTCTCCTCCTCCAACTCCTCTTCCTCTTCCCTGTTTTCAGATATACTTCAGATATATTCCAAGTTTTGAGTTACTTTTTCCAAAAATGCCAATGTGGTGTGGTCAGACCCATTCAACTGACACTTTATTGCTAAACTGTAGTTCTGTCTTCTAGAATTAAAACAACCTAGTGTCACTCTGAGGTTTTTGAGGTTACTGTATCTTATTTATTTATTGGCAAAATTGTTGTGTCTATATACCATAGTGTCAATTGGCATTGATCTAAAAAAAATAAAACAGACAAGGAAAAAGTTTTGGCACTTCTGATATGTATTCTTCTGACAGCAGAGAGTTCAAAACAATTTTATACCAGGGTTTAAGATGTGACTTATATCACCTTGCAATAGCCTTTGTCTGCTTTCTCAGAACATGAGCTTCTACATTGCTGGGGGAGGTCAGGGACATACCCAAGAATCTGTGTTTATCCAGCTACTTTGCAGTTCAGGGTAGTGGTAACCAGTTACACAGACAGAAACAGCTGCTTCAGTACAAGTTCATAAACTGCATGTTAAGAAGCTAAGAAGAGTCGTCCAAGGAAATATTTCTTCTTCAAACTCAACAACAAAAAAGGAGCTTGGGACTTCAGTAGGAGTGGAAGAACAGGTGTCTCAGCCCTAGACAGTCTACCTCTAGATTCCATGTAAGGAATAAAAAATAAAAGTAAAAAAAATAAAAATTTCCCTTGTTTAAGGCAATGCTGTTTGTTCTTATGTATCAGTTTAATGCAATTCTAACCAATCCCAGCCTATATTTCTGCGTCACTAAGTCATCCACTTATCATGAGTCATCAAGCACTTTTTAGAATAGAAACTCTTCTTCTGAAGTGAAGAACACAAATGTAAGAAATTAACAGATGGGGTAGGGCTAACGACAGATACTTGGAACACATACCGAGCCAACCTTGGCGCTGGTGCAGCTGTACATAAGTGTCCTCACTCCCTCGCAGGCGGCTTGGCCAGTTTCCCTTTTGCTATTGACTCAACCCTTGGTCCAAAGCAGAATTTGATGTTCTACTAAGTTCAACATTCAAGAACAGAATTCCAGCTAAGAATTCAATAAGCTCTTCTGTAGGGTTTTCAGCTCGATTTAAGTTCTTCCCACTGTCAACTTTCAACCAGGGGAAGTTTCAGAGATAACGGTGTAAAAATGCGTCATTGTCAGACCAGATGCTGAGTCCGTTATGCCACTCTCCCCTCTTTCCTTCTGCTGAATCATCTTGATTCACTTTCCAGACTGGATTTTATTCCATCCAAATATATTTCAACATGGTTCACTAAAATACAAAAACTAAACTCGGGCAGTCTCATATTCTTATATAACATCACATGTTTAGATGTCATGGTTATTACTATTATTATTATAAGCTGTTGTAAAAGTGATTCTTTACTTATAGCTTGAATGCAGCGGGGACATTATGTATTGTGTCCACCTGGTGTGGTTTTACGTGTTATTTCTGTTCTATCTAGAGTCTTGGTGAGATAAAAGGAGATATTGTACAAGGCTACACCATGGGTGATAGTGTGAGTTATATCAGGAAACATATTCTCTAGTTGACTCTTTTGCTAGGCTGTTACTGCCTGATAATCATTGCGTCCTTAAATCCATGCTTTATTAAAAGTAAAAAAAAATCAGTATTCTTATTTAATCTATTTTTTATTTGTTATTTAGAACGTATCTCATATCACTTGGTAAATTTGAATTAGTGTTTATAATGGAAAAGTAAGTTAAATGCTAGATATTTTTTCTGTTGGTTATCAAAAACATGACTAAATAGAGTGTGTCTCACATGCGTGTGGAATATAAGAAGCTGATCTCATAGAAATGGAGAGTAAAGGGGTGGATACTCTAGAGGATAGAGAGAGTAGGGGGTAAGTTGGTGAATAGGTACTAAACTAGAGTTTGACAGTAGCAAGAAGTCCTCCTACGCCATTAGCTTAGCTCACAAAGGTGACTGTAAATAGTGAAAATTTAATAAATGCTTATAAAAATAAAGAGCTCTGAATATTTTCACTATAAGCAAATGCTAAATATTTATAGAGGTAATTATTTTTAATCCACTAAATCACATGAGGTACACAGGAGAGATCACTTAGTATACCATAAATACATACAGTTTTTTGTTTCATGTAACAAAGACAAATTCCATTGAAAAAGAAAACTAAAAATGTAACACCTACCAGTGGGCCAGTGAGGTAGCTCAATGGATAAATGTGACATTGCCAAGCCTGATGACCTGAGTTTGATCCCTGGAATCTGTATGGTGGAAGGACAGATCTGAACCCTAAAAGTTTTCTACAGAACTCCCCATGTTTCCCTCTCCTGACAAAATAAAAATAAATAAATATAACAAAAAATGATCAGGAAATTTTTTTTGAAATGTCTGTTCTTCCTTTACATCTCTCACTCCAGTTCCTAGCATAAAAATCAAATTGCGATAACAAAGACTGATAATATGATAAAAGAAGGGGAAAACACAAGTTCAAGATTCAAAGAAGCAAAAACACCTGCCTATTTATGTGGTTTGTTGAAGAAGTAGACAGTTAAAGAGCTAAGTGATAAAAACACAAGAGGGTTGATCTAATGATAACAAATGGAGGCTTGCATGACTTTGGTTCAGATTTTGCTTAGCCTTTCAGAAAGGAGGGCGTTGCTTTCATTGCAGGGTAATCTGGGATTCTATTTTTTTTTTTTTTTTTTTTTTTTTTTTTTTTGCTATGAAGGTGACAAAATCTTTAGGGACAACATGTCCTTAGCCCTACATTTAAAAAGGGGAAAACTGAATATTTTAGACTTCAGTTTTCTGGCACAACTGTTCAACTCTGCTGATGGAATGGGAAAGAGGCCCTAGACAATTCTTTTGTATTGCTGTGATAAAACACCATGATCAAGATAACTAATGGAAGAAAGAGCCTATTTGGGTGTATGGCTCTAGAAGGATAAGTTCCATAGTGACAGAGTCAAGATGGCAGCATGCAATACATATGGAAGCTAGAGCTAGAAGCTGAGAGCTCACATCTCAAACCACAAGCACAAAACGGAGAGAGCAAACTTGTAATGATGCATGGCTTTGTAATGTCAAAATGAGGTGACATACTTCCTCCACAGACCATACCTCCTAAACCTCCCCAAACAGCAACGCCAACCAAGGACCAAGTACTCAAGCATCTTAGCCTGTGGAAGACCTTTTTAACTCAAACTACCACATCTTCTATCCTAGTTTGCTTTCAGTTACTGTAATAATCATAGTAATCAAAACAACTTAGGATATGAACGGGTTTATTTAAGCTCAAAGTCTATATCCCATCATTGAGAGAAGTTAGGACAGGAGGTCAAGCAGGAGCCAAAGCAGAAATCAGAGCACTTTGCTTCCTGGCTTATGCTCAGCCATATTTTTTAGACAGCCGAAAGCAACCTGCCTAGGTTTAGTACTTCCCACAATATTCTGGGTCCTCCCATGTCAATCATCTATCAAGACAACCTCTCACAGATAATGCTACTACAATTTTGATTATGGAAATTCTTCAGCTGAGGTTTGCTCTTTCCCAGTGACCCTAGTTTTGTGTCTAGTTGACAATAAAACCTAATAAATGCAATCTATTCCTTGTCAAATTGACACATAAACATATCACTGAAACTCCATAATTTTTCATTTCTTTTTTTTCAACATCTTGTATTAACATAATAATATAAAATACAATACAATTTTAAAAGTACCAGAGTCTTTCAAACTTCTAACAGTTTAAAAGTTCAAACCTCTTAACTTTGGGGGTCCTGTAAATTAAGGGTAAAAGTGGTCACACAATTACCTATTCCAAGAGGGAAGAACCAGGGCATAGGGGCATAGTTGCAATCACATCGTAGTAAAAATTAAATCCAGCTATCTAAATAACTAAATATCTGACCTCTGGGACTCACTGATGGCCTTCTGAGGTCCAAAGAACTTAGGCTGCCCAATTTCTCGGACTCTGCTATCCACACCACACAAATCTGTGGGCTGGCTCCACTCTCTGCTTACCACAGTGCTTAATTTTTTTTTCTTTTTCCTTTTTCTTTTGTGTCTTTCCTCCCCCTACCACTCTGCAAGGGAGGAAAAAGAAAGCTAGAACACTCACAAACCATAGTTTTTGATCTAAGATTCTGGAGCTCCTAAAAACAACAAATGACTTTTATTTTTGTGAGCAATTCGTAGACGTAAGCTTAAGCCGTTTAGTTCTATTTTATTTATCCCAATTTTAAGGACTATGTTTTTAGAGCTGTTCCAGCTTCACAGCAAAGGTGAGAAGGTATACAGATGTCCCACATTCTTTAGACCAAATTACATGGGTAGCCTCTCCCATGATCAACCACCTCCTCAGAATGCTGTGTTTGTCACCTCCCATAAGCCCAACATTTGCACATCATTATTGCCCAAGGCTCAAAGATTGCATGAGAACCCATTTTTAATGCTGTGTATTCTGGTGGTTGGATAAATAGATGATAAGATTACACACAGCCATCATCACAGCACCGTGCAGCTTGTTTTCACTGCCCTACATACACCTTTCTCAACTATTTTTATTTTTGCGTTAGCTTTTTGAAGTAGGGTTAGGTATGTTGTTTGGTCAATCTTGAACTTCTATGTTCAAGTGATCATCTCCCTTTAGTCCCAGAATAGCTGTGATTATTGACACTCATCACACCCGGTTGATTCACTTTTTAAATAATAAATCCCTCTGGCTGCCAGGAGGTCTTCAGGTAGCTGTTGGATCCTATTTGAAGTGTACACAATACTCTCTGATAGCTGGTTTGATTTTTTGTAAGAAACATCATTTCAAGGTTATAGAATTTCTTCCCAAAGCCTGGACTCAGACATTTCTTTTTGTTTAGAATCTATGCTTTTGACTTGGATTATTATTTTGTAGACAATATTTAGATCACACAGTCTACTATCAGTAATCACTATTATTTCTGACCATAGTTGTTGGTAGACAATTCAAGTGACAGACTTAAGACATCTACACCTTTTTCCAATCAAAACTATTATGAGTTCCATCAATACCCCTGTTCTTCCTATCTTTATTCAGAATTAGACCTCCAATATCATTGCATGACCTTAGCTATCTTCTATCTGCTCTTCCTGTTAGCCCAGAATAAACACAATACTTGACTGAGATACCAGTAGTAATATCAGCAATTTAAATAGAATGCCCTTGTACCAGTGGTTCTCAACCTTCCTAATGCAGCGACCCTTTAATACAGCTCCTCGTGTTATGACAATTCTCATCCATAAAATTATTTCATGGCTACTTCATAAGTATAATTTTGCTACTGTTATGAATCATAATGTAAATATCTGATATGCATGAAATCAGAGATATGACCCCTTCCTCCAAAGAGATTACAACCCACAGGTTGGGAACCACTGCCTTACATACTTCTTTTCATTTTTTTTTTGTAATAGCAGCTGGTGTATCAAGTGATTCTGTTTAATGTTCTTCTATGATAAGTTTACTTTAAATTTTCAATCAAAGGCATTGTTTATTCAATAAGTATTTTACTTTCTCTTTAATAACCTAACTTTAATTTTTGTTGTCTGCATGCCATGTTTTTGAGCACAGATGAGCCTCAAGTGAAAGGAAGCTTTACTCAGTGGGCAAGAGACTGAGTGTTAGGAAGCTAACTATCCAACACCACTTACTATAAAGTGTTCTTCTGCTTGAACCTCCAGACAAGGAATATAGTTAATATCATTAATAATTTCTTAGTCTTCCACCATCATCTTAAATTAACTTTTACTTTCCTCATTTTCAGTTACAGTAAGATTATACTGCATTGTAAACCACATCTCTGTCTGTCCCTTTCTCCTGGCTGGCATACACACATGCCTACACTCATACACAAACATACAAATACCACAAATCCTGCTTTCTATGATTACTAAATTGAAGTATTCCCAAGACATTACTATACTGTTATAATTTTACCTATAGTAAAAATATCAAATAGATAAACTTCTAAGTTTCCTCCCTGTACATTCAGATAGATAGATAGATAATAGATAGATAGATATTTAATTTTGATATCTGAGTTCTATATTGTTTTATATAGTTATCACAAGTTAAAGTAACCTCTCCCTATATTTTCTTTTTAAATATTTTATTGTGATTTAATTACAACATTTATCCCTTCTCATCCTTCCCTCCAAACCCTACCATATACTCCTTTCCACTTTCCTTCAAAATCATGGCCTCTTTGGTTGTTTTTTTTTTTTAACTAATTGTCATTGTATGCATATATGCATATGATGTATCACATATATATTCCCAAATATAATCTATTCAGTCTATTTCATTTTATTTATATGTATATTTTCAGGGCTGATATTTGGCACTGGACAACCAATTGTTGTGTTCTTCCCTGGGTTTGTTTCTCATTTCCAGCCTTCTACAGTTGTCTATAGTACTTTGTATAGAATTGATATGTTCATCAGTGTCATCCTTGTTCAGCTCACATTTGGGTAGTCATGTTTCTAAGACTATATGGTTGTAGCCACTGACATTACCATGAGACACGATTTCACAGTAAACTATCTGATCCTCTGGCTCCTACAGTCTTTCTGGCCCCCTTTGCCATGTTCCCTGAGCTTTAGTTATAGTAGTGTTTTGTAGATGTAGCTGTTGGAACTTGACTCTACAACTTTGCCTTTAAAGTGGTTGTAGTTTTCTGTGATGATATCTATCTGATGCAAAGAAAAGTTTCCTTGATGAGCTTTAAAGACTATACTTATCTCTAGGTATAAAGAAAAATGTTTATAGGTTATTGTTAGGGATTATGCTGTGTTGTTAGTAAATTAGTTGTGGCAGATTCTCTTCCAATAACTTCACTAGCAATAAGTAGTTAGCTAGGTTTCTAGTACCAGGCATGGTCCCCCTCTTGTTGACTGGGTCTTAAGTCCAATTAGAGTGCCGTTGGTTACCTACAAGGCATGTGTACCACTACTGTACCTATAGAGTTATCATGTCAGGATGGTCGTTCATAGGTTTCGTAGCTGGATGGGACTGTTGTTTGTCTCCCTTCTTTGGAAGCTTACATGGCATGTTCTGGTACCATAAAAACTAGTCCACAGCTAGGGATATTTCAAGTCAGTTCCAGCTCAAGAATCTCTTGGCACTGTTTCTAAAGTGCATGGTATCTTCAGCCATAGGAACTTACTATCCACCTCTTGGGTGGGGAGTTGGTGGTGGATTAAGGGCGATAGGAATAAGCTGTGTGTTTTGGCAGTCTCAAGGACAGCCCTGTTCAACACCCCAAAAGAGGGTTTCTCATGTCTGGTATGGGGATTTTTGTTAGGTTGTCTTTGACTCTGGGAAGGAAGCATTGTTACTCTGGATGAAAACGGTCATTAAAACCATAAAGGTATGTTTATACACAGAGGTGCATATTATGGTACTTTTTCTTTAAGTAAATAGTTAATAGAATGATTCCTTGTAGCTTTTTCAGATGCCTTATTGTTATTTTACACATCTCTCTATCCTTCTGTGTTTACTCCCTTCCCTTTTCCTAAAGAGCCCCCCCTTTTCCATTTTGCCTATCAGATTTCTTGTTCTCCACTATTTCTCTCAATTGCTCCTCACCCCTACTATCTTTGCATCGGCTCTATTTTACTTTCCTGGTTTCTGTAATTACTTCAGGCTATGTACACACGTCTGAATACTTGGAACTAGAAGCCTCCAATAAGAAAGAACATACAATGTTTGTCTTTCTGGACCTGGGTTACCTAACTTAATATGATATTTTCTAGTTCCATTCATTTACCTGCAAAGTTCATGATTTCATTTTTCTTTAAAGCTGAATAGTATTCCATAGTATATATATATATATATATATAATATATATGTATATATGTATATATATATATTCATATTCAGTATATATATATTCAATATCTATTTGTCAGTTGTGGGGCATTTAGGTTGTTTCCATTTACCAGCTATTGTGAATAGAGCAACTAAACAAGTATCTATGGAGTAAGATATTGAGTGCTTTGGGCATATGGCAAGGAGTGGTATATCTGGGTCCTATGGTAGAGTTATTTTTAGATTTTTGATAATTCTCCACAGTGATTTTCACAGTGGCTGCACCAGTTTGAAATCTCAGCACCAGTGAATGAAGGTTCACTTATCCCCACATCCCTTAAGCACTTATTGTCAATTGTTCCCTTGATCTTTGCCATACTGACTTGAGTAAGATGAAATCCCAGTTGTTTTAATTTGTATTTCCCAGATTGTTAGGGATAATGAACATTTTTTGAGGTATTTCTTAGCCATTATTTTTTCTTCTTTTGAGAACTCAAATTCCAGGCTTGTCTTTTGAATAGGTCATTTGTTTTTCTGACTTTTTGTTTTTTTGAGTTCTTTTATATTTTGGATATTAAACCTCTGTTAGATGACTAAATTTTTCTCCAATTCTGTTAGCTTCTTTTTGAACAAGTTGACTGTTTCTTTAGCAATGGAGAATTGGTTTTTAGTTTCAGGAAGTCCCACTTGTCAATTATTGCCCTAACTCTTGGGAAAGCAGAGTCCTATTCAGGAGTTCCTTTCCTATAACTATATCATGTTGGATGTTGCTTGTGTTTTCCTCTATTGGTTTCAGTGTTTCAGGGTTCGTGTTTAGGTCTTTAATGCACTTTCTTTCTCTACTTGTTTGGTTCCTCTTTGTTTCAGCAGCCAACACCCTAGGAATCCAGACCAGAAACACTAAGGCAGCTGCCAGACTCAGAGAAAGGAGCCAGAGTTGCTGGGCTTCTGGAATGCAAACCTCTTCTCATCCAAAGGAAAACATTTAGCAAGAAGGTAATTGCCACAAGCTTAGCTAGGTATGATGATGCATGAACACAGTACAAGTCCTTTTTAGAGTATCTATCATAGTAAGCGGTGGATGGATGATGGATATGGGTAAGATTAGGGCTTCCTCTATAATCTCACAAGTAGCTCCTACATTTATTCAGGCATTTAAATTAAAAAAAAAATTCTTGAGAGTACAGGACTCTTGTAGAACTTGCCTAGTCAGCAAGAATTGACTAAATCTGGATCCTTACTTAGTAGGTGTGCTACCTTGGATGACTGATATCTGTAAGGTAATCATGTCTGTCCACAGACCAGTAAGGAAATGTGTGTGTGTGTGTGTGTGTGTGTGTGTGTGTGTGTATTTATGCATTATGTATCTATTCTGACACATCAATCTAAATAATATCTCAATGAAATGATTATGCTCTGTTAACTACTTAAGAAAATTAAATGCAGACTATATAAAAAGGTTATTTATTTTCTGAAAATTATAAAATTAACAAAATAAAACTAGAAATCTCCTTTTATGTAATAGACTAGTTTTTAAGATGGGTGATGACATTTCTCCAGTACTACTAGTGGGTAATAATATTTTTTTTAGGAATATATCATTCATTGCTGAGAAGACAGGGTTTTAGGTAGGTATCTATTAAATAAAATATTTTGTAGCAATAAAACATGTAGCTGGAGTTTTCTCTAGTCTGCCTGGACCCACAGCTGCTCAGACCCAAATAAACACACAGAGGCTTATATTAATTAAAACTGTAAAGCCTGATAGCTCAGACTTCTTGCTGGCTAGATCTTACATCTTAAATTAACTCATAATTCTTATTTATGTTTAGCCACAAGACTTGGTACCTTTCCCAGTTCTGCCTTCACTTCTTGCTTCCTGTGTCTGGCTGGCAGCTCCTGATTCAGCCTTCCTGTTCCCAGAATTCTCCTCTCTCTTTGTCCCACTTATGCTTCCTTCCTGGCTACTGGCCAATCAGCACTTTATTTATTAACCAATCAGAGCAACGCATTCACAGCATACAGAGTGATAGCCACAACAGAAACATATAAGTAACTTTTCTAAGAGCTAATTTTTGTACCTCTGTTAAACTTGTATAGTTATGCTTTGTCACATGTAAGTGCTATGTTTCTGTAAAGTATTCTTTGGTTGTACTACAGAAATAATAATATCAATACTATTTCAGGTCTCTTTATCAAATTTCTGTATGCTATGACATGAATGGGATATTAAATTTCACTTATTCTCTGACAATTTGAGAAATATCAAACTGAAATCATGATCAACTGTATATGTATTATTAGAGACATAACATTCACATATCATCACTAAGCTTATGATAGTTTCCCATCACTCTAACCAATGGCAACTTCAGCTATGGGAGTTTTACATGCCCAACCACTATGTGAATACCTTGCTGAAGAAATCCAGTTCATGATAAGACATTTGACAGGACACAGTTGGCATATTTCTCTTCTAGAAATTTGGTTTGGGTTTAGAACATACCAAGCTAATTATCACAATCAAAATTCAATCCTCTGGACTAATGATTTGTTACGCAGACTTGCAAGGAGACAGGACACCAATAATGTTTATTGCCTTTTTGAAAGGCACCTGTAGCTTCTGCTTTGAGTTTTTCCTCCCACAGAAGCTATACAACTAAATGTTTATATTCTTGTTGTCCTGTTGTAGGATATACATTCATAGCTGATATATTCCTGTGATGAGGAATAAACTCTAGTCACCTAGTTTTTTTTTCTTTTCTTTTTCTCTTTTGTCTTTTCTTTGATTTTCCTGCTTTGCTTTTTCCCTCCATGTAAAGTAGGTCATACAGAAATACATAGTGATCTTCAATGTATACCTTGTATTAAAAGGAACAGAAGCCATAACAAAGAATTGTAGAACAAATTGTTAAAAATAGAATGAGAAATAGATATTTGTTTATGTCTCTTTAGAAAAAAGTCATACAATGTTGTTAAAGTAAAATAATTCATTTGAGGGAAGAAAATGGAGGGCATTGATATTTGATAATCAATTAACAAATTATAACATTTTAAAAAGAGGCATCATGAGAATGATGTTAGTAGACCAAGATCTTGTATCAGGCTTAGATTCAGTATATAGCCAGGGCTTTGTATCATGATTAACTAAATTCTTACTTTATAACTATATACTTACTTTATACTATTTGCCTGGTTAAACATAGAATGCACTGTACTTTTAAGGAACTTAGCATCCAATGGGAGAAATTCCTTAAAAGACCCCATTTACTGCAGTCTGGTAAGTATAATGATAAGAATTAAAGCCATGTTACAGTGCCATGGCTTTCTGTAGAGACTACATAAAAGATATTGAAGTAATTTGTTAAAATATTGAATGAGGTGAGTTATCACCTGAACCATGTTGTAAAACATATTAACATGTTGACAGAGCTTCTTATGCAAAGAATATATTCTAGACTGTTTAGAAAGAATTTGACTTTCAATAGACCATTAAATGTCATCTAATCATGGAGTTTGCTAATCAAAGAATTCTAGACTGTTGGCACAAAAAAAAAACTTTAATACTACAGTGTAAGACTAGGATGCCCATAGTATCCTGTAGCAGCCCTCATCAAAAGGATTTGTTTTTCCTTATAACCACTGTACCCCTTCACTGCAGCTACTCCACACTGCTGCAGTACAGAGACTGCTTACATCAGAAAGCTTCCCTCACACCATGACGAAGTCAGTGTTTCCTGGTCTGCTACTATTACTCTTCCCAGCTGATAACCTTCTGAACTAATTTCTTGTGTATTTTACCAGACTTACACAAGAGGCAAGTGGATTCTGTGCTCACCTATTTGATTTTTCAACTAGAAAGGTATAGTAGAGAGAGATTACCATGAATATTCAGGAGTCACACACACACAGTATGAACTGTCCATGAGAAATAAGGAGGAGGGGATAAAGGGATGAAGAAACAGCAGGCGAAGGCCCATAGAATGGTATGGAATATGTGGAAATATTATCATTGATATCAGGACAGTAGGCAAAAGACAGTACCATAACTACAGTGGGATAGGCAGAGAGAGAGAGAGTATAATGTTGATTCTACAAGATGAAACCAAAGTGTTTTGTTCCACAGATGATAAGAATCTTCTTAAAAATAGATGATATTCTGAATTCTATTCCTGAGTACATATGTTTATGGTTGCTTAAAAAGAATTTCCCTCTTAATCTACATTTCACACATTATTTTATCAATGCTATGTTTTCTTACAATGAATGGAATTGAGGAATTTATTAAAATATAAATTGTGAGTACTATTTTAAGGAAAAGGCAGTGTTATTTATACATATTTAAGGATTTCTGCTTTCAGTTCATATTTAATTGTTAAGGATTTGCTTTTGTTTGACAGAGTGAAACACTATATACACATGGATATGTGCATATATTTTACAAAACACTTTTAGAAGATATAATCAGTAGAATTTTCCAAATATATTTTTTTAGAATATGTGGAAATGAGAGCTGGAAAGTAGCATAGTTTCCTTCTCCAAGAGTGGCCGACTCCTCCTTGCTGGGTACGACGACTTCAACTGCAATGTCTGGGATGCACTCAAAGCTGACAGAGCAGGTGTTTTAGCTGGACATGACAACCGTGTCAGCTGCTTGGGGGTAACTGATGATGGCATGGCTGTGGCAACAGGGTCCTGGGACAGCTTCCTCAAGATCTGGAACTAAGGCCAGTAGATGGATACCATGGTGACTGGAAGACCATTCCAACCGTGAAGCGTTAAAGTGATAGCATATCCTATCCAACCATACTAACGTGGACACCCACACCTCCCCTCAGAACTTCAAAAGGGCAAGATCTTTTTTCCTTCACTTATTGCTGAAACCAAGAGCACAACTCCCATTAAGAGAAGGATCTCTGTGTTGTAAACTAAAACAAATTGTGCATTCCTTTCGGGGCCATTGTCTTTGTTTTCTTTTTCTTTTTTGTCTTGGGTAAATTTTAAAAGGAAATACTACAATAAAAATGTTAACCAGAAGGTAAAAAAAAAAAAAAAAAAAGCTTTGCTTGAGTCAGGCGCTAAGTTCAATCCTACAATACAAACTACACCTCCTCCTGAAAAAAAAATAACACGACACATGATGAGTTGGAAATATTATTGGATAAAAGAAGTCATAAATATATATCAAGAGTTTTGAAAAGGATCAAGCTGGACTTCAGGAAATAAATGCATACTAGCTAAAATTTGTGTACCATGTACAGCTAGGAAATAGTAGGCCATGTTATATTATCATTTTCCTTTCAAACTAGAAAATACAGACATATATAAGCAGTATTTCATATATATATATATATGAAATACACACACACACACACACATACACACACACACACACACACACACACACACACACATACACACACACACATATATGAAATTATATATATCTGGAGAAACCAGAAAGCCAAAAGCTGAGATGAATTTAAATTTAAATGAGAAAAGAAGAATTCTGTGATGAGAAGATGTCTACTGGATGTTTTCTTCCCTAATGGCATCATCAATGCTGGGTTCAAGTCAAAGATCAATCGAGTCTCCAGTCCCTACTGTGACTTCTATTCATTCTTACTACCTGGTTTTCACAGTTTTTGTAATTACTTCCCCTGAGGATGGGATGAGTTATGCCATGAAACTTACCAAGTTGGACTAACACAATGTGTTTTCTGATTAGAGTTTTTAAAAGATTGTTTCTGTTTGGCTTTGTCTTGTTCATCACTCAGGAGAAAAGTTGCTTTTTCCTGAGTCATTGTTGGAGACAAACTGATTTGTTGAGGAGCCAAATCCTGTGGAACATCATGTGGGTTAGTTTTGGAAGTGGGTCTGTGGCCAGTCAAGTCTTCCAATAATGCTACAATCACTGGGGTGTTGATTTTAATGCAAAATCATGAAGGACCTTGAGTCAGAGGAACCAAAGTAAATGATTCCCAATTTTTTTCACTCTTTCATGTATGATATAGTTTTGCTTTCTTAAGCTGTTAGATTGTAGCATAATTTGTTATGGAGCACCAGATAACTTTGGCAATAGTCCTTTTCTTAAGGGCACAATGACCCTGAAGATGTAAGCAATTTATGAGTTTCAAAAGAAGTGAGGCTAATATTATGGAATTTAAAGAAAAATTAGAGGTATAATCTGAGAACTCAAGATTCTCACCACCAGAAATTAACAGAAATTTTAGAAAACCATAATGGCATGCAATATATACTCGAGAAACACTGTCAAGGAGACAGAGAATTTTCATTTTTCATAAAACATGTCATAAGGTTCTGAAACATTCAGAGTCTATGTTCTTTTAAGACTGCAATTAAGTTAATTGTTGCTAACAGAAATGATTTTAAAATCTTCAAATATTTAAAGACTAGAAAACACATTTATAAATGAGTTGTTGGATTTGTATAAATATCAAAAGAAATTTATGAAATACTTTGAGCTTTATAAACAAGACATAACATGGTTAGTTATGTCTTCCCCAATTTTAAGACAGATCTCTTTCAGATAATGTGTAATAGAAACATTAGAATTAGGATGATTAAGAAATGAGTCAAAATGTGTCTACATATTTTTAAAACTAAAATGAAATAGGGAAATTTTTTTTTTTTACTGCAGTTAAAATTGTAATGGCAATTATTTCTCCCTTGAACTATTCAGTTCAAAAGCACACATGTGGGATACAGGGTAAGGAATCATAAAAGGAAATGTGTGAAACAACACTTAAAAATATCCTCAAATAATATAAAATATCTTGGACTAGGGCCTCTGCATAGACAGTTGTGTAGTTTGATCTGCTTAAGGGGCCCCCTGGCAGTAGGATCAGGATCCATCCCTGGTGCATGAGCTGGTCTTTTGGAGCCCACTATGTACAGTTGAACACCTTGCACAGCCTTGAGGCAGGGGAAGAAGCTTGGACCTGCCTCTAATGAATGTATCAGACTCTTTTGACTCCCCATAGGAGGCCTTACCTTCATGTAGGATGGAATGGGGGGTTAGGGGGAAGGCTGGAGGGGTGAGAGGAGGGAAGAGGGGAATCTGTGATTGGTATGTAAAATGAATTTAAAAAATTTTAATTATAAAAAATCTTGGGAGTAACCCTAACTAAGTAAAATAAAAGACTTGAGTGGTAAAAATGCCAAGTCTTTGAAGAAAGAAGTTGAATAAGCTATCAGAAGATGTAAAGATCTCACATGCTCATTGACTGGGAGAATTAGCATAGTAATAATGGCTGTTCTACCTAAAGCAATCTACATATTTAACACAACCCTCATCAAAATTCCAACACAATTCTTTACAGATCTTGAAAGGACAATGTTCAACTTCATATGGAAAAGCAAAAATCCCAAGATAGTTGAAACAAGCCTGAACAATAAAAAAACTTCTGCAGGTATCACAGTCCCTGGTTTCAAGCTGCACTACATAGCTGTAGTAATAAAAACTGGTGTTATTCCATGTTCAACTGATACCCCTGGGAAGCCTGATCTTTTCTGAAGGGAAGAGGAGGAAAGATCCAGGGGAGAAGGGGTGAAGGAGTGGAGGAAGGGGAACTGCAGTCTGGATGTCTTAAAAACATAAATAAATGTAATTGGAGTTTTCTTGTGTCCTGCCTGGTCCCGTAGCCACTCAGACCCAAGTAAACATGTAGAGGCTTATATTACTTATAAACTGTATGGCCATTAGCTCAGGCTTATTACTGACTAGCTCTTACATTTAAATTAACCTATATTTCTTACTTATGTTTAGCCTTGGTTTAGGCTTGGTAACTTTTCTCAGTTCTGCCTTGTCATGTTGCTTCCTCTCTGTCTGGCTGGTGACTCCTGACTCAGCCCTTCCTCTTCCCAGACTTCTCCTTGTCTGCTTGCTCCACCTATCCTTCCTGCCTGGCTACTGACCAATCAGTGTTTTATTAAACCAGTGTACAAGGGCATTATTCCACAGCAAATAAATAAATAAACAAACAAATAAATAAATAAAACAAAAACCCAAAACAACAACAAACCCACAAAGTATTGGCATAAAAAGACACATTGATCAGCAGACTTGAATCAAAGACCCAGACATAAATCCACACACCTATGAATACCTGGTTTTTTATAAAAAGAAGACAGAAATAAACAATGGAGAAAAGAAAGCATCCTCAACAAATGGTGCTTATTGAACTACATCTGCAAGTAGAAGAATGCAAATAGATCCATATTTATCACTCTACAGAAAATTCAAGTTCAAGTGGATCAAAGACCTCAACCTAAAAATTAGATATACTGAACCTAATAGAAGAGAAAGTTTGGAATAGTCTTGAACACATCAGCACAGAAGATAATTTCCCAAACAGAACACTGATAGCAAAGACTAAGATCAATAATTAATGAATGGGAATTAATGAAACATAAAGCTTCTGTAAGGCAAAGGACACCATCAATAGAATAAAATGACAGCCTAAAGAATGGAAAAAGATCGCCAACTCCGCATCTGACAGAGGACTAATATTCAAAATATATAAAGAACTCAAGAAACTAGACATCAACAAACCAAACAATACAATTAAAAAAATGAGTTATAGATCTAAACAGAGAATTCTCAATAGAGGAATATGAAATGGCTGAGAAAGAGTTAAAGAACTGTTCAATATCCTTAGATATCAGGGAAATGCAAATCAAAACTACTCTCAGATTCAATTTTATACCTGTCAGAATGGCTAAGATCAAAAACACAAGTGACAGCTCATGCTGGCAAGACTGTGAAGCAAGGGGAACACTCCTCCACTGCTGGTGGAAGTGCAAACTTGTACAGCCACTATGCAAATCAATATGGCGGTTAATCAGAAAATTGGGAATCAATCTACCTCAAAAGCCAGCTGTACCACTCTTGGAAATATACCCAAGAGATGCTCTATCCTATCACAAGGACACTTGCTCAACTATGTTCATCATAGCTTTATTTATAATAGCCAGAATGTGGAAACAACCTAGATGTCCCTCAACCAAAGAATGGATAAAGAAAATTTGGAACATTTACACAATGGAGTATTACTCAGCTGTTTGAAAAAAAGAATGACACCATGAAATTTTCAGGCAAATGGATGGAACTGGAAAATAAATCATCCTGAGTGAGGCAACCCAGATCCAGAAAGACAACCATGGTATGTATTCACTTACAAGTGGATATTAGCTATTAGGTCAATGATAATCATGCTACAATACACAGATTCAGAGAGACTAAGTAACAAGGAGGGCTCAAGGGGATAGTGTGTGAATGTATGGATCTCTGTGGAAGGGGAAATAGAATAAATTTTGTGGGTAGACTGGGGGCAAGTGGAGATGGAAACAAGTGGATCAGGTTGGGGAGGGAGGGATAGAGGGAGAGAGTATGGGGAGAAATGAATGGATTTGGGGAGCATTTGTGGGATGATGTCAAAACCTAGTGCAGTGGTATCTTCCTAGAGTCTATGAGAATGAGCCTAGAGAGAACTCCTAGTAATCCAGAGCCAGAACTGGCCATCTTCTGCAACAAGGAAAGGCTTCCAGTAGTGGGACACCAACCCAGCTACAAAACCTTTGACCTACAACTTGTTCTGCCTGCAAGATGTACTGGGGCAATGATGGCTCAAACCTTGTAGGAGTGGCCAACCAATGACTGCTCTAATTTGAAGCCCTTTCCACTAGAGCAAGCTCATGCACAACACTGCCTGGATGACCAGGAACCAGAGGCTGGATAGCCCAGAGACCCAGGGTACAACCAAACGTGACCGGCCAATAAAAAAGTCTATGAAATGATTCCCAATAATATTCTGCTATATGCCTAGATTGGTGCCTAGTCCAGTCAACATCAGAGAAGCTTCCTCCAGCAGCTGGAGAGAGTAGATGTGTAGTCCCACAGCCAAACATTGGGAGGAGCTCAGAGAACCTGGAGGGAGGAAGGACTATAGGGGTCAGAGGGGTCAAGGATACCAGAGAACCTGGCCCACAAGATCAACTAAGCGGAAGTCACAGAAACTCACAGAGGCTGAAGCAGCTATCACTTAGCCTGCCTGCATCTGTGCTAGGTCTTTTGCATATGTTATGGTTGTATAGCTTGGAGTTTTTATGGGACTCTTAATAGTGGGTGTGGGGATGTCTCTGACTCTTTTGCTTTCTCTTGGGACCCTTTTCCTCCTACTGGGTTGCTTCAGCCAGCCTTGATATTAGGATGTGTACCTAGTCTTACTGTATCCTGTTATGCCATGTTCAGTTGATATCCCTGAAAGACCTTCTCTTTTGTGAAGGGAAATGGAAGAATCATGCATCTGGGAGAGAAGGGAGGTAGGGGGAACTAGGAGTGGATGACCCGTCCAGCAGGCCAGGTTATTTTGTGGGACTCGAGGAGGAACCTCCTAAAAAACCAATGGGGGCAAGAGAGAAAGGAGACCAGGCACATAAAATGACAGAGTCAGTCTGAGTTGTGTCAAGGTCTCGTTTATTGCAAGGGGAAGCAGGTTTATATATGCTGGTAGATGGGAAAAATGAATAGGGAAAAGGGGGAAATGAAAGCTTGAAGAATGGGTTGAAGAATGGGGTCCAGGTGAGGTCTCTTTGAAGAATAGAGCCGGGGGAGAGGTTTCTTTGAAGACTAAAGTCAGAGACAGGTCTCTTTGGTCCAATGCTTGTGCAACTGACCAACTGAACATAGTCCAGGAAGTTAATCCAAAAGTACATTAATCTAAAGGTACATTTTGTGGTTTTTCTGGGAGTTATTGTTTTTTGTAACTTAGTAACGGTTGTCAAGGGTACAGTTACGTCAGATCATCCAAGCAAGAAAGGTCACAGCGCAGTCATCCAACTTTTGGTCCCCAACAAGTGGAGGGAGGGGAAACAGGTTGGGATGAATTGTATGAGAGAATAAAGAAAAGAAAGGAAATGTGGCAGTTTCATATGGGAGTTCTGAATATTAATGAATAAATGCTAGGAAAGTAAAGGGGAAGAAAATTAAATTATAAAACCATAACAATTAATGAATTAAACATAGAAATGAAACAATCAAGAACACATTAGCCACAATCAAATGTAACTTGAATTTATCTCTGTTAGGGTTCATCAAAACAACATAAGTGAGGGTACAAATAAAGTTTCTGAGAAATGTGAAATGTATATAATAGAGATGCTGCAGAGTCAAACATGATAAAAAAGATTATGCAACTCCATCATTAAAATTAACCATATAAAAATATCTGAAATTGATTGAATCAGCAGATTAAACATCTTCCACAAAGGAAAGAGATTTACCACTGGGTTTGAAAACACTTTAGAGGATAAATTTAATGGGACTATACAAAATGTGAACAGGAAGGAGAAAAGTAAGCAAGGTCCCATTTGGCCCTTGAGCCTTGCCAGAATGTGAAAATAGGCCCAAAGTACAGAGATAAAGTAGTATAGATGAAGATCAGTCAGAAACACAAATGCAAATCCTCTGATGGAGGATTAGCTGACAAACAGAGGAAGTTAAAAAAATCTCATAGTGTGTATTAAGCATGTTAGATTTAATTGCAGGAGTATACTTATTTAATATTAGAATATTGAAAAATAAATAAACTATCATACTCACATTTTATAATAAAAACATTTAATGAACAAATTATGAACAATTAAATTGTTTCTTAAAGATTTGAACCAAAACATTCAGCAATTTCAGCTACATTTATATCATCCAGAAAGAAAAATGAAAATATAACTTTAAAAAAAATCAGCATTTATACTCACCATCAAACCATCAAATTGGTTTATCACTGATGATGAAATCTAACAAAATAAGTATCAAACTTTTATGGATAAGTAATTATAGACAAACTTACAAGAGCAAAATACAAGTATTTGTTAGTTCGTGTGTTATACACATCAAAGGACAAATATAAAAAGAGAATAGGAACATGAATTGAACGGGAATGTCATTGCTAAGGAAAGTTCTCAAACTTGGTATATATTAAGGAAATGGAAATTAAAATGACATTTCTAGTTGGGTACCATTTAGTCATTGTGGTTGCCGAGTTTTCAAGTTCTGGTTCAAATAAATGCTTGCACTTTCTTTGCAGCTTGGAAGATTTATGGAAATACTGTGGAGAATTTATTGATATTGCCTAGTAAAGTTGAAGGAGCTTTATATCTTATAAATCAGTAGTAGGCTATAAACCCAAAGAGATACTTGCCATTGTGCAGAAGACAGACATCTTCATGATAAATGCTGTGATGTGTATAATGTCAAAACTGGAAGCAACTCACATGTCTACCAAGCATGCCAATGTCACAGTGGGTAAACTATCATACATTCATTAACCCGACACTATGAAGCAGATGCTCTGAATAGCCAACAATCAAATTTGTCAACCTCCATGAGCTCATAGAAACATAAAACACAGAAATGAACTACACGTGTCAATTCAACTGAATCATCATTTAGGGAAGGGTCATGCCCTTGATGATCAAATTAAGATACAAATTTTTGTTTGGTCTTTATTTACTTTTACTTCACATATGTAATATCCTCCTTAGGTTAAAAACTAGTTGGAGGATTTAAATTGCAATTTAATTTTAATAAGATTATTGGTATTTACCCATCATACACCAACTCTGTCACATGGTCCACATTAGGATGAAAACTGTCCAGTCACTGGTATGCTCACTATATGCAGCTAATTAAAGTCAGGACTAAGATTAAATTAAGCAATCCTGAGTCCAGGCATTGTAGTTTGCTTATAGCCTCCTGTTCATACAAATGACTTAATTGAGAAAAAAATGCTGTTGGTTTAAAGCTCTTTAGATTCTTAACTTCGCTCGATGTGTTAATTTCATTTAAATTATGGTTGTTTACAGTAATGATTATAAATCCATGTTGGGAAGTGTTTGTCATTTTTTTCTGATAATATGTTATTAAAAACTTAACAAGCACTTGAGTGTTAAAATGTATCTGGTTACTCTCACAATTTTTTTCTATTGTATGTTTTATTCTTTACACATTAGTTCTAAATTATTTATTGGATAATCTCAGCAGCTAAGACATTTTCTGGATAGTTGAAATACATTCAAGATACAAAACAGATAATTTCTCCTGCTATCATGGAAATTAGTATTCAACTTATTGACAAAAATTTACAATATAAATATCAAGTAAAAATATGAAAGACAGTTTGTAAAAGGTGCCAGACGTTATTTGTTTCATTCGTCTCTCATATATTCCATCCTGATCACAGTTTCCCCTCCCTTCACTTCCCCCAGTCCTTCTCTCTAATCTTTCCTCTACCCCAGATCCACTGCTCCTCAGTTTCCCTTCAGGAAAGAGCAGGCCTCCAGGGATATCAACTAAACACGGTATAACAAGTTACAATAAAGCTAGGCACATACCATCTTTTCAAAGCTAAAGTAGGCACTCAAGAAGGAGGAAAAGGGTCCCAAGAGGAGGCAAAAGAGTTGGAGGCAACCCCCAAGTCCACTGTTAAGAGTCCCACAGGAACAGCAAGCTACACAACCATGACGTACATGCAGAGGATCTAGCTCCTGATTGTTGCTAAAGTTTCTTTGAGGCCCCATGAGCCCAGGTTAGTTGATTCTGTAGGTCACATTCTTGTGGTGTCCTCCACTCCTCTGGTTCCTACAATCCTTCTTCCTCCTCTTCTGTGGGGTTCACAAGCTCTGCCTAGTGTTTGGGTATGTCTGTGAGTCTCTGCAACTGCTCCCATCAGCTGCGGGATGAAGCCTCTCTGATGACAACAGGGATAGGCTCCAGTCTATGAGTATAGAAGAATATTATCAGGAACCATTTCATTAACTATTTTTTAATTCATTTTGACCAGTAGAGTTTGGTTCGATCCTAGGTCTCTGGGCTATCCAGCTTCTGGTTCCTGGTCATCCAGGCAGCGTCAGATGGGGGCTCCATCTGGAATGGGCCTCAAGCTGAACAAGTCATTGCTTGGTCACTCTCACTAGGTCTGTGCCACTGTTACCCCAGCACATCTTTTAATTGAAAGACAATTACATCACTTCCCATCCTCCCTCCAGCCCCTCTCACTTATCCTCTCTCCATCTCCTCCCCTGAGTCCCCCAACTCCCAAGCTGATAGCCTCTTTTTCCTTAATTATTGTTGTTACATGCAAATTTGTATGTATATGGATGCACAAATATATAAATATATGGTCACACAGCCAAAACAAACTGACAAGGACACTTCTCCCTGGGAAAGGTGAATTATTCTCCCAGTAGTCATTATTTGCCTGTAGGTCTTTATCTAGGGGTGCAACCCCATATACTTTCCCCTTTCCACATGAATGTATCCATTTATACTGCCATTGTTCTGGTTTTGTTTATATAATCATTTGTTTCACCACAGACATTATGGTATTCTAACACTTCCGGTCTTTCCACCCCTTCTTCCTCAATGTTCCCTGACTCATAGATGCAGGAAACGTGAAATGGTTTATCAGTTAGGGTTAGGCTCCCCATGACCTGTTGATCTCTGTATTGTATCCAATTGTGTGTTTTTTATTTGTTGTTCTTTGTTTGTTTGGTTTTTTTTTTTGTGATGATCTTCATTTGGTTTAAAGAGTGACTTCTTTGATGAGAGGTGGTAGCTACACTTTTCTGTGGTATAGGATGAAATTTAGAGTGGAGTTAGGAATTATGCTGGTTGAGCAAAGCGGGAGTAGTAGATTCTTTCCTTTTTATTAATTTAATTTTTTCATACAGATTGATCATGGTTTTCCTCCCTCCAACTTTTTCTAGGTGCTCCCCCCTCCCCACCTACACAACTTCATGTTCTCACCCATTAAAACAAAACCACAAAACTTAAAGTAAAAACTGAAAATCAAAACAAAACCCAAAAAAACCCAGCAAGACAGAAAATGCCAAAACAAAATGAAACAATAAACCCACACAGAAAAATAATCCTAGAGTTCATTTTGTGTTGGCCATCTACTCCTGGGTATGGAACTTGCCCAATGATACACCCAGTGACATTCCATTGGAGAAAACTGACTTTCCCTTTGCCAGCAGGTATCAATTGCCAATAGTTTCTTGGTCAGGGTTTGGACTCCATGTCTCTTTCTTTCTCTCTGTGTTGGGTCCTCATCTATCTTGAGCATGCGCAGACCCTGTGTGAGCTGCCCTGGTCTCTGTGAATAGATTCTTTTCTAATATCCATGACCTCACTCGCCCAAGGAAGATGTCTAGGTTTTCAGTAGCAGATTGAATTTTCCTGTTATTGAGGGAACCTTAAGTCCATTTGGACAACTGTTGGTTCACCAACATATGAGTGTCACTTATTGTACCTTTATGCATCTCATGCTATGCTGGCCGTTGTGGTACATAGGTGTTATATCTAAGTGGGATTGCTTAATTGCCTCCCTTTCATGGCAGCAAAGTTGTTTAATAAAACCTCAAGGAGTCATGTTGTTTTATATTTACCTAACATATAATATATATATATATATGTGTGTGTGTGTGTGTGTGTGTGTGTGTGTGTGTGTATTTATGTGCATGTTTGTGCTTGTGTGTGTGTGTGTGTGTGTGTGTTTGTGTGCATTTTTGTGTTTATGTGTATTTGAATATATTTTATGCCTTAATATATTTGAGTTAACCTTATTTTTGTCATTCTTTTTCAATTTCAGGCAGTTTCTTTCCATAGCCTTCCATTTGCTTACTTTTAAGCATGAACTATTATTTCATGTAATAATTTCCTTGTAACAGAATATGTTTTAGCATATTCACTTTTACCTTTGGTAAGGAGTTCAGTTACAATATTTTGGATGATACTTTATAACTTTTCATTCTAACTACAATCACTCAGTTTTCTAAGATATTTTGCTCACAGATTTTTTAAAGCTTTTGAATTTTATAAATATGCTTTCCTCTTCATTATTTGTATTAATCTGGAATCAAACATTTTATCAGTTTTCTGATCCTCAGCTTTCATTTTCTTTGGCATCTGACCCAAGTACACTAGTGCGTCTTTTTCTCTGCTCAGGAAAGTCCTGGCCCTGAAAATTTGTCCTCATCTGCCATCATCACTGCATTCTGCTTGCTCCAGTGTCACATCTTTGTTATGAGCCTCCAACATCCACAGACTTCCATTCCCTCTGCTCTATTAAGTCCCTTTTCACACACTTCTTTTTATGTAATCAGACTCTTACAAGGGCTTCCAGCTACCTCTGGAATAAAGTACAGACTTCATCTCTGCAAATTTATGACGCGAACACAAATTACTTTCTCAAGATATATCACCCTACTTCCCTTCAAATGTTTTATATCCAGGTAGAGAAAAATACCAACACTACGCATGTCATCCTTAAATTTTCCGGACTGGAAATGTGTCTATGCCCTTTCTGAACTCAACATTATCTCTCTCTTTGCCTTTCTTCCTGTTCAATTTTCACCTTACTTTCAAAATAAATTTGAGTAATAGCTTCTTCCTAAATTGCAACAAATGAAAGAACATGAGGTATGAGGTAGTATGGAATACCTGTGTAGTTCATCTGCCCTTTATCAGTTAGGCAGTTACAATATGTTAATAAAATGGGGTAAACATAGATTGTGTGGGTGTGGTGTGGTGTGTGTGTGGGGGTGTGGGGTGTGTATGTGTGTGTGTGTGTGT
>CABHPP010126259.1:0-24746 GCA_902168425.1 Peromyscus attwateri
AACAATAAAAATCCTCTTGCTTGTTGCATCCAGTGCTGCTCTGCTTGTGGTGAATGGGTTGGGGTCCCCGGAGTTCTTTCAGTGACACATGCCTTTAATCTCAGCACTAGCCATAGAGGTCTGGAGGTCTGTGCAGACAGACGGGAATTGATGTAGCTGGGCAGAGAGAGGAAGTGAGATGCAGAACAGAAAGGCATATAGGCATTGGTATAGAGGAAGTAGGTCTCTTTGGCTGAGGGTTTCCAAGTGGTAAGAACGTGGCTGGCTTCTTTCTGCTTTTCTGGTCTCTCAGTTTTTACCCCAATATCTGGCTCTGGGTTTTTATTAATAAGACCATTTAGCAATTCATCATACATCCCTGTATGATCCAGACATCTAGTTTCCTGCCCCTTTTGGACCTTTGGCCTCCTGGCTGCTTTACCTGGTTCCTCTCTCCCCTCTCCCTTCTACTCTCTCTTTCTCCACATGGCCCCTATCTCCTACTCAGCCTGATCATCTCTGATTTGGCCTCTCCCAGAAGTCCATGCCTCTGACTATGCTCTCGTTTTTATCTACAATAAACTTTCTCCTCCACCATACCTAGAGGCAATCATGTCCTTTCTTTTCCTTTTTATGCCTTTTTTTTTCATTCATCTAGTGCCAAAACCAGGGGAGGGCTTAAATGAGTTCCCTCTCCAAGGAACACAGTCCCCCTGAACCAAACTGCTGATCTGAGTAAGGTGTGTTTAGACTGCTTCCTTCTGTTGACTTTTGGCACCCACCAAATTTGACTCAAGAGTCTGCCTCTTCAGCTTCTTCTTCCCTCCACCTTAATTAACCATTCCTTGCTCCTTGCCTACTCAGTAAGTGTCCTCTCTCCTGGCTATACCCTTTTAGGATGCCCATCATGTGGGCATATTCCCGACAATTCCTTTTGGGGCCCCAAGTTAGCCCTCAAGATAGGGACTTTACTTATGGAAACACATGTTGACCAATGTATTTCTAACTCAGTTTAAGAGAGCATTATTTTTCTCTTACTATCTCAGAGTATCAGATTCCTTTGACCTATCTGTTATCTTTGATGTGTATTTTTATCACTGTTTCCATTCCTAATAACATGTCCACTATTCTTTCTTAATTACCTCCCCCACTGCCACCCACATAAATTATTGTTTCTTATGTAACAACGCCAAAGTCCTAATTTTCCACCTTCTGTTTTCGGTACCTTCCTGTGTCAACAACTCTGTTAAATATTTTAAACAAACAACTTTTAGAGTTTTGGAAGCAGCCTTTACGTCAATTATGCTGACTTTGATCGTTTAAAAATTCTATTTATTCTTTTGATTGTAAGTATGTGTGTAGGGAAAAGGGGCTGGCTAGAGAAACCCACCCTGACCCTGGAGCCCAGAATTAGGGAATTAGGGAAAGATGGCTCAGATAAAGCCAGAAAGAGAAACATAGTTTAGCTCAGATCAGAGCCATCTCTGCCCCTGTCCAACTGACTTGTGAAAACAACCAATCACAGAGCAGGAGAGCAGAATCCTGGACCTAGGGCTCAGGACCAGGGAAAGAAACACAGCCTGTGTTTGGGACCTGGGCCAGAGAAATGAACCAAGGAAACATGCCCTGACTCTGAAACAAGTACCAAAGAAACACCCTTGGTCCCTAGAATCAGAGTCAGTGAATGAAATGTGCCCTGGCCTTAGAGGTAGTGACAGAAAGCTAAGTAAGGCCAGTGATAGAAATACAGTTTAGCTCAGATCAGAGCCATCTCTGCCCCTGTCCAACTGACTTGTGAAAACAACCAATCACAGAGCAGGACAGTAGAATCCTGGTCCTAGGGCCCAGGACCAGGGAAAGAAACACAGCCTGTGTTTGGGACCTGAGCCAGAGAAGTGAACACTTTATCCCCAAACCCAGAACCCAGGAAATATGCCCTGACTCTGAGACTAGTACCAAAATAACACTCTTGGCCTCTAGAATCAGAGTCAGTGAAAGAAATGTGCCCTGGCCTTAGACGTAGTGTCAAAAAGCCAAGAAAGGCCAGTGAAAGAAACACAGTCTGGCCCTGAAATCAGGGCCATCTCTGCCCCTTGTTCACAAAACTGGCCAATCCCTGGGCAGAAAATAAACTAACCAATCACAATTGACTCCACCCCCTAGACATCCTATATAAACTGCCCTGCCCGGTCAGTTGTGAACTGTTCTCTCCACTCTGGTAGAGGCAGTTACTCTCCTGGACTCCTCCTTCCCAAATAAACCTCTTTCTCAAAAGAGTATTGGTTGAAGACCTTCATTGGGAGCTGAACAGAAGAGCCTTGCTGGGACGTCCCATAGTGGACTGAGCAAGGGGGAGCTGTACAGAAGAGCCTTGCTGGGACGTCCCATAGTGGACTGAGCGAGAAAGAGCTGGTAACACTGAGCCAGAGAGTGGCTCTCCAGGAGAGGAGCAGGATTGCTGTGTCCTGCGGGGAAACCATCCCCCATCATACCATCATACCAGGTATATCCTGACTTTCCCAAAGAGTCAGGATACCCTGACTTTCCCGAAGAGTCAGGATACCCATCCTTGCTGAAGCAGTTTCAGGCCTGACTCTTCTGAGAAGTCAGAAAACCTTCCTTTCCAAGGTTGGGCTGTTTCTTTGCAGTCTCAGCCATCAGAGCTGTGCTAAACAGCTCCAGGTGTCCGGGACACCTTCAGGGCAGAGCTCTTGTCCTAAGTAGCTCTGAGGTGTTCGGGATACCTCGCCCTCTAGGGCTGAACTGTCTCCAGTTCTGCCATCACTGCTGTGCCAAACAGCTTCAGGTGTCCGGGACACCTTCAGGGCAGAGCTCTTGTCCTAAGTAGCTCTGAGGTGTCCGGAATACCTTGCCCTCTAGGGCAGAACTGTCTCCAGTTCTGCCATCACTGCTGTGCTAAACAGCTTCAGGTGTCCGGGACACCTTCAGGGCAGAGCTCTTGTAGCTCTGAGGTGTCCGGGATACCTCGCCCTCTGAGCTGAACTGTCTCCTCGCAGTTTCAGCCTCTGCAGTTTACTAACATTTGGTGCCGAAACCCGGGACACCAAACCCAGAGTTTTTGCAAGCTTTTGCAAGCTTTTGCAGTTTACTAACAATGTGGAAAGATGACACTGTGCCATATTGTATGGTACAAAAATAAAAAAGAAAAGAATCTCAGGAAACAAGACTGTCCCCTCACTTTGTAGGTGATAAAACATATTGGTCCAGTCTAATCAAATTAGAAAGGAAGTAAGAAATAACAAAAGAGAAACACTAGAGGAAACCATACAAACATTTGTACAGTAGAGTACCAAGTGCATATAAATAAACAGACTTGGGTTCCAACACACAATTCAATAAGAATAAGGTGTGCCTCTAATTGTCTCAATAACCGACAGATGTTCAAAAGTAAACAGCAGAACAAAACAAGGAAGAGAAACTCATCCATGAACTGAATAAACAGATTGGAGGTGCTAAAGAGTATCTGCATTTACATGGTGGAGGAAATCCCATGAAGAGTAATGCTGGCTTAATCTTAGAACAAAAATATGTCTAATAATTATATTCTCAAAAAATGGAGTTTAGTTGATTAATACTCAAAGCTAAATGGAGTAATGGAGTAAATAACTAAGAACATTTGCTAGCTGCATGGAGTATGTTGTGTGTTATTGTTTCCTGACTAAACAACTGTCCCCAGAGAAAACAAGTCTCCGAACACATTTTGAGGCATTATAGGGAATATTTTCATATATAATTTTATGTGAGTAATTAATTTGCTATTTCATTTACTTCCAATAATTATGTTATTTTGTTACAACATTGGCTGATTTTCTGTCTGTACTTAAGTTTTCTAACAATCCCTTAAAGACTGAACTCCTCATGTTTTGCTATATTAAATTGTATAGGTGGAAAGCCTTCAGTTACTTAACAAATGAAAAACTGCCAATGCATATGGCTTTCAACCTTTCCTTTATGATTGGCAATGCTTTAAAAAAATTAAACTTTGAAGTAAATTAATATGTTATTTTCTACCGTGTATTAAAAAAATAAAACAAACAAGAAACAAAAGCTAATTCTTGGTAGTTAAGAAGAACTGCTGCTCTCAGAGGACCTGGATTTGGTTCCAGGACCCATATCAGGTGGTTCACAACCATCTGTAACTCCATTTCCAAGGGCTCCAGTTCCCTCTTCTGGTCTCTGAAGTCATCAGAGACACATATGGCACACATACATAATGTTGTCAAACCACTCATAAAATAAAATATATTTATTTTTAAATCCAAATCACCTGATAAAATGTAACCACTCTCTTTAAAAGCATATTACTCTGGAGAGAAACACCAGTGTTGTTAGGATCCAGTATATATGGATAAGAAAACCGTGCCACATCATTAGTGAAGGAAAAAAAGTCTAATGAGAGATGAGATGTGATTTAACATGATCTTAACTCCTTTATTTTAAAGCCTTACCACAGTGGTATATAAATAATTGATATTGAATGTCCCCTGAGCTCTCTCCTGCTGATGGCAGCAAAATCCTGGATCTGTGGAATCAGATGTCTTTTTCCTCTTTCATAGTTTCCTCCATCACCTAGTTCAGTTATTTTTATTTTTTAATTTTATGAAACTTCTCTTTTTTGAGTGCCCTTGAAAATCTAATATCACTTCAATTTAAGATGCACATAATTTAAATTAATTGCTCATTATCAGTAGAATTATAAAAACCAAATAGGCTCCTTGGGATTGTTACTTATGTTGAGGAAATAAGACAGCATACCCAATTTTGCTATATGTCACTTTGAGTAACAAATTACACTTTGAAAACAAAACAAAACAAAAATTTAAATATCTCCTTTTGATTTTATCTACAATTATAATTGCTTAATACAAATTTCAGGGTAAGATGAACTATGAGATTGCCTTTTAACTAAGTTTCCCCAATACTAAAGTATTTGCTAGATGTAATCTTGACATAAATATGCTTTTAAATCAATATAAAAGAAATCAGCCAACAAGGTACTTCTTTACCTTAAACCTTCTACTTTCTACAACCAGGATGCAATTTAGTCTCATTTAGTACAATTATCACTATCAGAAAATTAGCAGTGAGAGAAAAGTGAATAAATTTCAAACTTGATAATTTTTCTAATAGTATTTATTCTGTAACTAATCAGGTGATCATGTGGTTTTTGTCTTTCAGTTTGTTTATACTGTGGATTACATTTATCAATTTATGTATGCTGAACAATTTCTGCATTTCTGAGACGAAGGCTGCTTGATCACTGTGTATGTGTTTCTTTGGGGATTTGTTTTTGTTTTTGTTGTTTGTTTGTTTTTTAAGTGTCTTGTGTTCAGTTTGCTAGTTTGCTAGTATTTTGTTGGAAGGCCTTGCTGGCTGGTCAGAGATTGCAGTCTACCGTGGCCTGGAAGCTTTTTCCAAAAGCTGGACAACGTGGAGACTCCCTCCATCTACAGCGAAACTTCCTGCTCTCTACCTGTGCTTATTTGGAGGATGTTCCTTGGCCTAGAGGACTGACCTTATCTGAAAGCTGTCTCTAAGTCAGATGCATGATTTGTGATTCATATTTAGCTTGACCCTTGGTGCAGATTCCTTATAGAAACCTCCCCTGATGCAAATATGATAACTAAGACTTGTTCTAAAAACTTAACGATAGGACTGTACCACTTAATGCAAATTAGGATTTGTCCCCAGGCTCCCCAAGCCTGTATATTCCTTATACTCTGGAAAAAAGTTGAGCTGATTCACAAAAGTCTGTCTTTCAGAGAGCTGTCTCCCAGGGTCCATAAAAGGATCTCTATCCTTGATTCTGTCCCTTTGTCTTCATGGAATGATGGCCAGCAGACCAAGAAGACAAAGGGGATCCCTACGTATTTTACTGAGAATATTTTATATTGTTCATGAGGGAAGTTGGTCTGTAATTGTTTTTCTTTCTTGAGTCTTTATGTGGTTTAGGTATTAGGGTAACTGTCACCGCTTAAAAAGAATTAGGCAATATTCCTTCTGTTGCTGTTTTGTGGAATTATTTGAGAAGTATTGTCATTAATTCTTCTTTGAAAGTCTTGTAGAATTCTGCATTAAAACTACCTGACCCAGGTAGTTTTTTGACTTTCAATTACTGCTTCTATTCCTAGGGTTTACAGGTCTGATTAAACTGATTGCCTGATCTTGATTTAACTTTGGGAGGGGGTATATATTAAGAAAATTATCCATTTGTTTTAAATTTTCACGTTTGGTGGAGTACAGGTTTTTGAAGTATGTCCCTAAGATTCTCTTGATTTCCAGAGAGCAGGGGGGAGTCTTCACTATATTTAATCCCCCCTTTGTCTCTAATTTTGTTAATTTGGATCTTCTTTCTCTGCTTTTTAGTTAATTTGGCTAAGAGTTTGCCAATCTTTTAATTTTCTGAGCGAACCAACTTTTTGTTTCATTGATTCTCTGTGTTGTTCAGTGTCTTTTGTTTGTTTGTTTCTGCTTTAGTGATTTCAGCCCTGAGTTTGATTACTTCTCGCCATCTACTCCTTTTTGGGTATTATTTCCTTTTTTTTGTTCTAGAGGTTTGGTAAAACAAATTTCAGATTATTAATTATACTTAGGTGATGTAATTTTTATTCCCCTTAATTTGAAAATGTTTTTTTCTGTTTCTAAGTGTTTTGAAGATGGCATTTTAAAAAACTCAGTCCTTTATCATCTATATCTTGTAAGATATACTTGAATCATGGTTTCTTGTATGTTTTCAGATGTGCATATAAGTATATATGTAAAGTATGATTTTCTCCATGGGTCGTAACAGTAGACACATAACTAGGAGTTGTCCCCTAGTGATAATTGTTTATTTGATCACTGTATTAAGGCAACATCAGCCAGTGTTCTTTATCATAAATTTTTGGTCTTATAATTTTATTTAAGTATTTTTGGTGTGGTGTTTGTTATTAATATCCTTTCCTAAATTAATATTACTATGAAAACAAAGTGACTTCAGTTCCCGGATAGGAAAAGTGAAAGATACACAGGGAATATACTTGTAATACCAGAAAGTGGAGTAGACTCAAAAATTAATAAGGACGTCTCAAAAGGTACAGAGACCACTTAATGATGTCCTCACTAAGTTTGCCTGCAACAATCTGTGCATAAGTAAGACTAGCCAAAAATTACAGTACATTGACTAGAGTAAGAATCAGTGATACCATTCTAAAATTAAGATAAATGTTTTAACCAATCACTCATTCTACCAAGAATAAGGGCATCACAGGTGCAAATATTTCATGAGGGCAGCCAAATCCCGCAGGCCTCGTTTGCAGGGATACTAAAGAAGAATTCTCCGTTCTTCATAATTTTCTTAATGTTTTCATTATATAGAGTTTTAATATGGGATGTTATTCTTGATACAATTAGTCACCAATGATATACATTTAAAAGCACACAGTCATAACCAAAGTGTTGGAAATTAGTTTTAATGGGAAACATAAAATGATGTAGTTGGCTGTTTGTTGACTAGTCAGATCTTATAAGCCTGCTAGAATTCAGCATCACTGACATGTTAATCTAGTTGATGATGTCGTACATGCGTGCACAGAAATGGACTATGCATTTCCCATTCTAACCTTGTGACAAGAAAAAGGACATTAACTTTAAGAATAACAGGTGCCTAATGCTCTTAGACTAGTTAGATTCAAGGAACATTTCTAATGATGGCAGTATAGCATGGGTGGTTTCTGAAATTCATTTTGTATAAAGTAAGATATTCTGAACTCCTGTTATATATGTAGGCAAAAGCATAAATCTTTTCTTTGAAGAGATACCTTTGCCAACTCTGCCACTTCATCTTTAAAGCAGCAGGGCAGGGGGAGTCTTCAATATTTAATAAATTCATTATTTTCTAGAAAATAATTGGTCTTACTTTCATAATGCTGGGCTGTGAATTTGTTAATTCCAATGCACACTGGCACTCCTAAATGGATTTCTGTACACTGATATTGTGTGGGGATATTTGGTGGGGAGATGAGACTGTCGATAGACCTTATTTTATGTCTTGTTTCTAAATCATGATGGTTTCCAGGATCTACTATTACCCAGGATTGAAACTGTAACATAACACACTAAGAATACTATGGTGTTAAGAAGTCATTTCAAACAGCTGGTGACAAGGGGATGCATGGCATAACCTGGCCATCAACCATTTATATAAAGAAATAAAACAGCAAAGCACTTCCTTTTGCACTAATCTTTTTGTTTGCTCAACTGAAGTGACAAGGACTTATTTCAGTTTTATCACATGCAGCACCGCACTCTTGGCTCTGGAAACAATAACCTGCAGTTCCTTGAAACAGGACTCTGCCGCCTTTCCACCCATACCCATTTTCTATGCAACTAATACAGATCCGTTTTCAAATCCTTTCATCCTTAAGAATCCTTCATAATGTTCCTAAGCAGGTAAAATTCCAATTATAAATATGATTGTTGTCAATGGCTACACCATATATCTGTTGCTGCTGCAGTTGAACACTGATTATATAATTCTTTAATGACTGTGACCTTGTTCCTCTACAAATTCCAATAAATTAGGTACTCTCTGTGTGTGTGTGTGTGTGTGTGTGTGTGTGTGTGTGTGTGTACTCTCACCTCCACTTTCTCAGAGTTTTCTAGTACCTGGGGTATGTTTTGGCACACAGTGTGTTCTAATTAATGATCAGTTGAGCAAAGCCTACTAGGGGATGATGAATGAAGGTATAGCAGTAAAAGCTGATGATGCACAACCTGGAAGAGCAGTTAAGAAATAACTAAGGTGATTCTACTCATTTTTCCAATGATTACTCTCATCCCCCTAGAATCTTTAAAGGATCCAAATAAATCACAAACACCTGAAAAACATTATTCAGAAATGGATGAAAATGCTTTGAAAATTCACAACGACAAACTATATTTTATTGCTAAGACTTTCACAGTCATTTTTTTACTTATTTGTTTCTGTTACTTGTTTAATCTGCCCCTTTGGGGTTTATTTTTTAAATACTTTTTGGTATTTCAAGTTTGGAAACACAAAGGCCTTTTTAAAAAAATGTAATTAAAATGAATTCATCCCAAATCCAAGCCCAGGGTCTTCTAATGCTCCATATATGTTTAGGTGCCAGACACATATCAAAAGACATTGGTCCTAAAATTCACAAAATTTGTTAAACGTATATTGGGATGTGAAGTTTAAAATGGGGACTTGTTATTATATTTAAATTAGTTTCATTCTCCTAATTTTAGCAATGATAAAACATGGCTTCTTCGTTTGTTTCATTTCAAAACAGAAACACAAAATGCCTAAAACAGTTTAGATGGCCAGTCATATTTATCAGGTCAAAAATGATTCATAAAATACCATTAAAGACAGGCTGTAGTTTTAGGGGACAATGTTTTCTAAATTCAGTACCAAATGATTTTTTTGTGTGTGTATGTGAAATGTCAGGTTTGAGGGGAGTGTTAAATAATGAATAAAAATAAAAAGTTGAGGCCTGTTAACTTAATTTTAATGTCAATTTATTGACCATATGTAAACATAATATACCATAATCCTGATTTCTTTATATCTTTTCTTCCTATGTAGTCCTTAGCTATTTCAAGCCTTTACAGTGAATGTGCCTATTAAATGTTTATATGTAATAACATTGTCAAGCACAAAAATAAGTGTTTATGGATTGGGTGCTGCAAGGAGAGACTCTTACCTATTGAAATAACCTTATATTTCACAAAAAAGGACACTTTTTCAAAAGTGTTGGAGTTTGTTTAACTGTCTTCTAAAATACTTCATTTTATTCTCAGATTAGTCTAACTCTTAGCCTTTATCCGACAAACTTATTTTATGGTGGACTCTGATTAATATAGAGACTCACAACTGTTTAAGCTACAGAAAACAATGACTTTGGGTGCTTATCCCACATGTGTTATCTATATCACAAGCCCTCCTGTCATGGCTCAAGGAACCATGTAGGGGAGATGAGAAAATAATGTAAGAGATAGAGTTGTGGGAAGGACTGCTTTGAAACAATATGTTCAAGATGTGACAGCCATTACATTAATGAACTCACAGCAGCTATTAACACCTGCACAGGTAGACTGCACAGATTCCAACCAGTCAGCATTCCAGGATGGATGGGAGAGGGGTTCACGAGCTCCCATACCTAGCTGAGGAGCTATTGACAGCTTATGATGGCTGCTAAGGTAGGAGGAGTCAATTCTCATAAGGGGTATGGCCACTTACTGTTAAGTTGCTTGTGCCCCCTTGGAGGTCTGTGTACCCATAGCTATGCAGACAATTTAAGTAAACTCTATGGGTTATAATGAAACATAAAAGAAGACCATATGAAGTGGAGTGAGGCACATAGTGGTGGGGGACCATGAGGAGTTGGTGGGAGATGGGTTTAATGTGATAAAAATACATTATATACATGAATGAAATTATCAAATATGAAATAAAAATGTGATATTTGAAAAAGTAATTTAACATTGATTTAAGTCTAAATAGACACTTAGAAGAAGGATAAGATACACTGGAACTTAAGTGTGGCCATGTCAAGATAGTAATAGCAAATGAACATAATAGTTAAGTAGATTTTATGAAAACATTCCACCAATGGAATAGTGAACACAGATTAAAGTCTTCAAAATATTTTAACTGGCTTATATACCCAATATTTATGTGAAATAAGAGTCCACCAAATGGTAAAGCACTCATTTTATATCTCTAAAATTATGTTTAGGATAATTTTCTCACCATCTAATTAAAACTCGCCCATTCTTTCCCATACTCATGCATTTGATTCACACATTTCACAGCTTTTTTCACAAGAAATCTGAGTTGCCAGGACATTTCTTTGTTTGATACATTTTACTGTATATTAAATTTCCACATCCATAATTTATTAACATCCTACATTTGTATGAATCTCTTCAGACTGCTGGCTGCCTTCACTGTATCTCTTCCTGTCATAGCCATCCTACTGCAAGCAGGACACAGAGCTTCCCCTTTTTGCCATTTAGGAAATGAATACTTAGAGAAGACAATAAGACTGCCCAAGGTCAGACCTGTAGTCACATGGGTACTTTCAGCCTTGAATTCATTTTTTTCTTCTTCTTTCAAATCGAGGGATTTTGTCTGTTGTCACACACTGCTTCTTACTAAGTATTGTAAGGTCAAATCTGCCTCATATCTTAATCTTTCAGAATCCTCTTCATCCAAATAAGCATTTGATTTTAATTTCATGATTCATTAGATTCTAGTACAAGATATTTTATTAGAAAGTTAGCCCCTTATGTAGTTGATTAATGCATTCAATTTATTTTAAAATGCCCATTAGATGCCAGATGATGCAAAGGGTTGAGTAAACATACCCTTTGTTTGAAACCATAATACAGGCATAGAAACAGTTATTGTGATGGAGAATATATGAAGCACAATCTAGCAGAGCTGAGAAGAGTGCCTGATTAGCTGAGGACAAGGGGAGACTTCTCCAGAAAAATTTGGACAAGGAAGCAGATGTGCAGGGGCATATGAGAACTTCATAAGCAGACTCAACTACTTTCTGCAAATAATGGACCTTGGGATTCCAAGAAAGAGAGTGCAATTTAATTTCTCTGAGTGAATTCTGAGTGAGTGAAAATACAAGCCAGAAGGAAAAGTCTTCACTGACGGGAAAAACCCATGTGTAATGCTTTCCCTTTAGATTGTAGGTATGTGCCAGGCAAAGCTGCTAGCCAGAAGACAGGAAGGCAAAAGCAGGCAGATTAGGAAGGCTGTGCCAACAGAGAAGTGATCCAGAATGTGAAGATATTTCAGATTTACTATTCATAACTCATTGGACATAAAACTATGTTTAATTTCATTGTTTAAAAAAAAACCCAAACACACACACACACACACACACACACACACACACACAAACACAAACACACACACACACAATTTTATCACCTGCTTCAGCTTAGCTGAAGCCTGAATTTGGCTTTAGTTTGTAAACTCCATCTCACAGAATGACTCTTTTATATAGAGACCTCAGGGTTTTGTTTTGTTTCGTTTGTTTGTGGAGTGGTTTCCAGACAGGGTTTCTCTGTGTAGCCCTGGCTGTCCAGGGACTTGCTCTGTAGACCAGGCTAGCTTTGAACTCACAAAGATCTACCTACCTCTGCCTCCGAGTGCTGGGATTAAAGGTCTGTGCCACCACCGCCCACCCCTCAGCTATTTTCAGTCTGTGCTTCATTCTCATACGCCTACTCCAACTTTAGGACTATTAATTCCACTGTGAGTATTATAATCTTCTGTCCTCAAGGATGTTTTCTCTGTCCTGGACTAGTCACTGAGTCTGAAATGGACACCAGCTACCATGGCCCACAACCTCTCCTCATGACGGCAATACTCATGGTGGCTGTCTTCACTCATTGTCACACCAAGTGCTAGAGGAATGTGAATCTCCAAACATCATACTGAGAAAGGCAGTCCAAGGTAAACATTCAGGAATGCTTCTAAATGTTTGGATTAAGCAACAATGAAGGGGACAGTGCTGTATGTAAAAAGTGATGGGCTGCAAGAGGATAATGTGTGCTCTACTTGTGGAGTACTTGGCTGGGAGTGTTTATTAGGAAGGTAAATGCTGGATTTTTAATTCAAAATAAAAATCTATGAGTTGGTGACACTAAGGCATGTGTAGAAATATTGAAGTAATAGGCAAGGAGAGATTACTAAGACTATTGCGTTAAGTGAAAGCTAGAATCAAATACATCACTATCCTAAGATAATTACTTTCATTAAACTACTCTTGAAAATCAGAACAAGCCAAAACAAAAGCTTTTCCCTGTAAACCTCAATTGTTAATTGTAGCTAGAGTTTTTCTGATCCTGCCTGGCCCACAGTCAGGACAAATCTCTCTAACCCGCCAGTCCTGCAGCAGCTCAGACCCAACCAAGTAAACACACAGTGACTTATATTGCTTACAGACTGTATGGCCGTGGCAGGCTTCTTGCTACCTGTTCTTATATCTTATATTAATCCATTTCTATAAATCTATACCTTGCCATGTAGCTCCTGGCTTACCGGCATCTTCACATGCTGCTTGTCATGGCGGCGCCTGGCAGTGTGTCTGTCTCTACCTTCCACTTCCCACAATTCTCTCTTCCTAGTCCCGCCTATACTTCCTGCCTGACCACTGGCCAATCAGTGTTTTATTTATTGACCAATCAGAGCAATTGGACATATAGACCGTCCCACAGCAGTTAATTTTTAATAATATTAGTCTCTAAACAATGCATGATTTGAATATATTATAAATAATTTGAAAACAAACTTTTTAAATTTGCAACGTAGAAAGCACTATATAAAATGTTGTGTTCTTATTAATATATCTGAGTAACTTTAACAAACAATTTAGATCATATAATAAAAAGTTAAAGCAAAAATATTTTGGAAGATGAAATTTTAAAATGGTTTCTATGTTGAGATAATTCTAAGAGTGAAGAGAAGTGTGTAATATGCACTCAAATCATCTCAGCAAGCAACTGTTAATGAGTGTTAACATCAACATCACAGTCACTGTAGAAGGAGGGGAGATAAGGCAGAAAGGGAGAGCAGAGAGGTTCATAGTATGAAAGGGACTCCCTCAACTTTTGGTAGATTTATTTTTGAAGGAAGGGACCAAGAGCTACATAAGTAATACGGGAAGCCTGCACAAACTGAAGTCCAGCTATAGAAATCAAGACATAGGGACCTCAGTGCCATGCCCATGTGGGATAAACTTCGACTATCAAATCGCACAAGAGTTCCAGTGGGATCATATCAATTCTTCAGGGAGGGATGTATCTTGTTGACATGATTTAAGTCTGAGGTCATGTTGAAATTCTGACAGAAATACAGCACATTTTTTTTTTTGCTCAAAGTTTTTATTTTATTGGTTTTTTGTCTTTATGATATGCATATTATATGGTATGTATCATAGGGTGTGTCTACATTGCATGTGTGTATGTATGTGTGTTCATGGAGGGGGTATCTAAGTGTCATGGTGTGCACAGGTGGACATGAAAAGGCAGACTTTACTTACTTTTAAGTCATAACCTTCCACTTCGAGGCAAGGTCTCTTTATCAAAACTGCATATGCTCTGAGCTTCCATTGGTTACCTGTCTGCTTCTCATCTCATGGTAGGAGCTTGGGGATTAGGCTACTATACCCACCCTTAAGTAGGTTCTGCAGATAAGAACTCTAATTGTCACTCTTACCCAACATGCACTTTACCTGTTGAACCTTCTACATGCCCTGTGACAATTCTTTATGAAAGTGATGTCATATTAATGCCATAAACAAGGAGTGCATCTATGAATATTATTGTTTTAATGATTTTCCTCTTACCTGAACTACCACAAAATATAGTTTTGTTTCCATATCTGTAAATTACTTGATCTCTTCTGATTTTCTTCATCTGTGTGATAAGATATTCATTAGATTTGGTGTTAAAAATAGCTTCAGGTAGATATACTTGATATACATTTACAAATTTTTATTAAAACAATGTTGAGATTTTTAGAAGAGATGAAAATTTCCACTTGTGCTAAATCTTATAATTTACATAAAATTTTACAAGAAAATGTTCTTTTATTTCACATTTCTATATTTAAGAAACCCTAAAAGGAGATTCTGAGTATATTCTCTAGTGCTTGGTGTTTCAAATGTGATCCTTAAACAGGAAAACCATTAACACCTCATTTGTCCTGTTCTTCTCTTCCTCTACTGTTACATATATGTATTCACATATAAAACACATCAGTGTTCATCATCATCTCTGTATTCATTTTTTTGGAAACTCCATGAAAAAGGATAGATGCAGTTTGTTAATTTGATTATCTTATTACATATCAATATAATTAAGTTGAAAAAAAAATGGGCTAGAGACTAAAATTTGGCATTGTATCCAGAATAATGTCTTTAAGTGAGGAAGAAGAGGAAATACATGTCCTTCTGCCCACGCAGTTTTGCAAGGATTGCTTTAATACGACATAAAAGGGGCTCACAGACAATCTTGCTGTAGTAGAAATGCTGTAAGTATTTATTGTTTTCAAGTACTTTACATCCTATAAATCACTTACCAAGGGAAATTGTACCTTTAAAAATGGCAGTGGGTGTAATTGACTTTGTGAACTGTTACCTTCAATTTTAAATGACAAACTGTCTGCTGAAAACCATAGTTTAGCCATCTGTAGGAGAGGGGAGGTACTCTAGTAGAACTGCTCTAAATGTCATTTTAGAATTTTATTTGGCAATATAGTTGCTTACTTTTATTTCCCAAAGAAACACATTTTTGTAAGCAGGTTTCACATTTCTCTATAATCTTACCATATTTATTTCTGTCACGGGTATTCAAAAGTTATAACATCAATATTACTGTTACTAGGTTGTTATTAATATTGTTTTGCATGCTTGAGACATAATGTTTTAAAAGTGGAAAAATGCTAATCAAGAAAGAGTCAGTAATCAGATTCTAGGGAAAATGGTATCAACAGTATCAACTGAAACAAAGTATGTTGAAACTGGAGTAAGAGCAGAAGTCTGCATGGGTTGCCCATTCTCTCAGCATCAGGAAAATGCCTAATAGGAAGTGGCACCTAATGTAATTCTCTTCCCAAAGGACATATAAGAGACTTCCTGTTTGCAGCATTGAGGACAGACTTGGAAAGTGACCACTCTAATTTATCTTTTATTCTTCTAATTATTCTGTACCCTTATGTATATTTTTATAGAACATAGAATACCTTTTATTTATGCTTGTACTATGTCCTTATAAGCACATCACAAAATATAAAGATCTTATGTTGATTAACTTTATACCCTACTTCAAACCATTGATTGGCAAAACAGAAAACTGCAGAGTAGGTCTAGTTTACTCTTGTGATCATGTACCTGACTGATGTTGCCCAACATCTCAAAAAGTACAACTGCAAATAGCCTATGGAAATAGCCTATGGAAAGACTAATGTTCAAAGTATGGTTCCATTACCATCATACAATTGAATATTCATGTGGAGTTATCCTTAGTCAGCAACCACGAGGAAGAACCTACAAACACATGCAGGTGATTAAAGGGAAATGGATAAAGCAAAAGGCAGTCAGCATATAAGCATCACCCATGAATTCATCATTTTGCCATGTGTTTGTTGCTATGGTCCTCTCTTCCCTCCCTCCTCTCCTGAAGTAATCACTACAACATTTGATTTTGCTTCTATTTATTCAAACATTTGTTGTGATTTCATATATACTCTATTTTTTGACTGAAAAACACATGTATATGTGATGGTCAGGTTTAATTATCAACTTGCCCAACATAGAATCACCTGAGAAGAGAATTAGAATAGAAGATTGACTAGCTTGTGGTTGGCTTGTGGGCATGATTGTGAGAAACTATTTTCTTCCTTGGGTTAATCAGGGAGTGAATACCTACCCCATGGTGTGTTAGTACCATTTCCAGGGTTTGGGTCCTGGACTGTCTAAGATTAGAGAAAGAGATCTGAGTACTACACATACACACATTCATTTACTTCTACTTTTAATGTGCTTTAAGTTCATGCTACTTGGACTTCACCACAATAACTGACTATAACCTGGAGTTATAAGCTACCAAGAATAAACTGCAGAAAGAAAATAAGCTGTAGATAAACTCTGTGGTGCTATTTTATTTGTGCTGAAATGTGGTGATATTTTATTTGTACTTTAATAAATAAAACTTGCCTGGAGATCAGAGGAAAAAGCAAGCCATTATAAGTAAACCAAGAAGTCAGGCAATGGTAGCACACACCTTTAATCCTATCACTTGGCAGGCAGGGATCTGTCGGGATCTCTGTGAATTCAAGGCCACACTGGAAACAGAGCCAGGCATAGTGGCAAATGCCTTAAATTCCAACACTAGTTGACCATGGAGATCTGGAATTCTGTACAGACAAACAGGAAGTGACAGAGTTGGGCAGGAAGAGGAAGTGATGTAGCTGGACAGAGAGAGCAAGTCAGATGGCAGAGGAGCAAGGCATATAGGCATGGGTAGACAAGAAGTAACCCGCTTTTGGAAGCTTCAGAGTTGGTGAGGTGAGGTTGGCTGGTGGCTTTCTCTACTTCCCTGATCTCTCAGGTTTTCACATTTATAGCTGACTCTGAGGTTTTTATTTAATAAGACCATTTAGAAATTCGTCTAGAAAACTCCTTACTAATTTGTTTTATGTCAGGATATTTTATCACTGCAATGGAAATGAAATTATGACAGTGTAATAAGACTTTCTTTTTTTCTTGTTTATTTATTGATTAATGAGGGAATTCTGCTGAAACTTGTAGTTTACCTTTCAAATTGTTTTATCCCTGAAAGACATTCTATAGCTCAAGAAGCTCACAGTTCATTTATCTAGTCTCTTATTGATGGATATTTGCATTTTTAGATACAAGATAGTTGTTGCTATTTTAAATAACATAAGATATGACTATGCATATTATTCATCTTATATTATAGACATGTATGGGTTTCTATTGAATAAATACACTAGAAAAGAATGGGTTATAGTCATTGTCAGTTTTACTATATAACTCTTAGTTTTTTTTCCAACTAGGTTTCAAGCTGTGTCTTCTATCCTAAAACATAGTACTAACAGATCCAAAATTATCATTTTACTGGTGTAATATTGTCAGGAATTACTGTGCTGCTAACTATGTGTATCAAAATTGCTATCACAAGAAGTACTAGAAATATTATATTTCTAAATATAAAAAATAGAAAAATGAATTGGAGACAAATCAGTCCAAAGTGAGCAACAAAACAAAACTAACGAAACAACAAAAAAGAAAACCAAGGCAAAAAATGAGTATTAATTTAAAACCTGTAGAGAAGTCCAACTGTGAACACTTGGAAAGTAAAGGAATCAAGCCCACAGTTACAAGGCACATGTCTACCGCTAATGACACACAAAACCAAGTGTTCAAAAAAAAAAGTAATTAAGTCTCTCAGTTACAAGGCACACCTGTATTGTTAATGATACATAAATGATACATAAAATGTTAAGAAAAACATTTAATAAAAATGTATAGATATATACCTGAAGATACTATTACTCAAAAATCAGGTGGCTATATCAAATTTAGGCAAAAATAACCTTCTGGGAAATTATAAGATATAGACAGACACATTTCATAAAAATACTGAATATGAAACATCAGTCTAAATATGAAAATACATTAAGAATTACAATATACCAAGAAAAACTGTAGAAAAAAATAGTGATTGATATGACTTCTTTGCCAATATTGTTCCAAATATTGATCAGAGAAACCTCTTATTGCTATGGATAATGATGAATGCAGAGATGCAATACTGCTCCGTAAGTGGACAATGAGCCATTGTGTATGCTCAGACAGAGAAGAAACATGTGTATCATCCACAACACCCTGATCAGGGCACAGAAAGCACCATGGAAGAAGGAGAGAAGGGTATGTGAGAGCTGTAAGATAGGGAGGAGAGCTGTGAAATGCTGTCCCCTGAACATGCCACAGCTACTGTGTATAAGAACTCACAACAGCTATGGTTAACTCAAGTCAGTTAAAAACTCCACCAGAGATTGGACCAGGCATCAGAAGCTCTACCCTTAGCTAACAATTTATTGGCTACTGATGGCTGCTCTGAGAGGGTGAATCACTTAATCAATGACGTATATTGGCCATACTTCTGGGGATGACACCACATCCAGGATATATGTGTAACACAAATTAGATTAAATGGATTTTTTGAGGGAGAGGGAAAATGAATGGGAAGGTAGGTAAGCAGGTAGGGTAGATTGAAAAAGAAATAGGACAGGAGTAGGAGATGAATATAATCAAAATATATTGTATGAAATTCTTAACAAATTAATAAAACTTAAGATAAAAATGAAAATTGAAATTACATATGTGTATATATACATATACAGTACATATATAACACACATACAATTGATATATGTATACATATTGTACACACACACATATATATATAAAACATATGTACTATAAAGTCTTAGAATTTCCTTTACTCCACTTATCAGTTAGCCCAATGTCAAATATTTGTACTCATTAATAAGAACTATTACTGAATATATATAGCAAATAGGATCTGGCAGGATTCAGTATTTTTTTTTGTGATTTATCGGGATATCTTCTTTCTAAGGGGATATTTATCTTTCTTTTTCTCGTCAGCACAATTTACATGGTTGTTATTGAATTATTCTTGTTGCAGTTCAGTAAGCATGAGAGATGTGAGCTTTGGTACATAAACACCTGACACGATCAAACTTGTTTTCTTATGAATTATACCAAAGAAACAGAAATAATTAACTCACAACAAATACATCCAAAAATGACAGAGTTACTGTGCAACGGGGCTACAGCAAAAATAACTGCTCTTTTGTTACACCGAAAAAGTAGACAATTAAGACAATAACATTTTCAAGCATTTTCTACATAAAAAAAACCCTAACGATTAAATTAGCTTTATTTAACACCCAGGAAAATAATACGATTAAAATGGGCAGCTACATACTGGTTGCTTGTTTGAATAAAAAAGAGATTCTGATGAGAAAGTAGCACTATGTTAATGAGGTATAAGGAGATTTGGGCCAAATCATGAAATTTGATTTTGGACTCAATTTATTCTGCAATATCTATTTATGCTTCTTTGCAAAGTCTATTACTTGTTCTTTGCTGTTGTTGTCATGCATAGGAATAAAACATGTTTAAGTAACTGATATCCCTTAAACACTAAATCTCACATTTTGTAATGTCTGGATCCTTCAACATATTCTATATAACTATAAGCACATTTTATTCTCATAAAACATAGAATAAAATTTAATAATCTCAATCACATTGTATAAGCCGCTCATATTGTTTGTAAGGAGATAGCCAGAAATTATTCATCTTGAAAATTTGCAAACCTGTACTCATTGCTCTACATTTCTCCATTGACTTTTTTACTTTACTCCTGGTAACTTTGAATCTGCCTTGATTGGTTTAATTCCACTTCACAGATACTTCATTTAAGTATACTGTGCCACATTAGTCTTTTTATGATTGATTCATTTTACTTATCGCAATGTCAAGCTTTATTTATGTAACAGAAAAAATGTTTTTCTTCATTTTTAATACTAATATTAATGCTTATATGTACACACACATATATACATATATATATATATACTTATTTACACATGTGTGTGTAAGAGAGAGCAACAGAGAAAAAGACAGAGAGATCTCATCTGTCTTTGTTTTGAGAGAGATTAATCTTGTTTATCTCTTTGTATTGCATCTTTCTTTTTGTTATAATGAATAATTCTTCTGTCAGCCTGCATGTCTAGAATCTTGTTTTCAGGAATTTTGATACTATAGTAATAAGTGGTTATGTTGATTCAAAATGTGATACCACATTAATGAAACATTATACATTTTTCTATAGCAGTTTTTACATTAAATGTGTATGTATTTTAAATTAATTTTCATTTTTCTTCTAATTTGTATATTGTAGATTCATTTCTTAGCCCATTAAATAAATAGAAGCTTAGTCTACATTCTTGGTGATTATTCCAAGTCATCACTATTCCTGTCAGGAATATAGCAAACCCTGGATTTGTCCGTCTTTTGCGTTGTAATCTTAACTAAATTTGTGATTCTGGTAAATTTGCTTACCCAATATTCTAAAATTTGACAGAGTTAGTAAAATTGTTTATATGTATGTTATATTTGAAGATAATAATTAGGGCTGAATTACTGGGATTTAGTTATCTGAATGATGGAAGTGGATGGATAACACATGTGGAACTTAGTATGACTTTTGACTTTCAAACTGTCATCTTGTGTGGTAATATTTTATTTGTGCTCTAACAATTAAAGCTTGCCTGGGGATCTGAGGAAAGAGACATCCACTATATTAAACATAGAGGTCAGGCAGTAGTAGCACACGCCTTTAATCTTAGGATTCAGGGGGCAGAGATTCATCTGGAACTCTGTGAGTTCAAGACCACACTGGGAACAGAGACAGGCGTAGTGGCACACACCTTTAATCCCAGCACTTGTTAACCACAGAGGTCTGGGAGTCTTTACAGACAGACAGAAAGTGTTAGAGCTGGGCTGAAAGAGGAAGTGATGTAGCTGGGCAGAGAGAGGAAGTAAGATGGCAGGGCACAGAAAGGTATATAGGCATAAGGAAGTAGCTCTTTTTAGACTGAGGATTTTCCAGCAATAAGAGCTTGTGGCTTGGTTTATTCTATTCCTCTGATCTCTCAGTTTTCACCCCAATATCTGGCTCCGGGTTTTTTTTATTAATAAGACCGTTTAGCAATTCATGTTACAATCTTGGGACAGTGAATTGAAATCAATCTGTACACACTAGGCAAACAACTGCATGCTTAGCTAAGGACTTTGGCACCTCTCTAGTTTTACCTTATTTAGGAGATAAAGTACTGGTAACAGAGACATTTTAGGAAATGTCTTTTCTCTATTAGATACTTTCTTTTTGCAGTTCCAAAAGTCTCTCCAGGACCTATTTTGATCTTTTTGGAACCTTCAGCAAAATTAATACTCGGAATGAAACATGTATAAGAATATGTATCCAGTTATTTATTTTTATAAACTTTATTATAAAACCTTGCAAATAAATGAAAAAACGTCACACACCACAATGTATGTTTTTAAAGGACCATTGAGGGAGGGGAGGGGAAAGGCAACAGAATACACATAGTGTGAAGATGGAAGAAGAAATAATGGAGGCAAATGTTACAGTGGAGAAAGCTTGGAGTCAGGAGGGAGAAGTGGAACCAAATTTTTTTTTTAAATTGTGTATAAAAATGCCAAAAGAAACTTGCTACTTTGTAAAGTATTCTTTTAAATAACATAATGTTTGTTTCTAATTGCTGTATTTAAGAAACAATGTGATGTGAAAAGGGATATTGCCTGCATTATGTAGAATATGAGAAGGCTTGAAGTGAGAAATGGGATGAGGCAAATGATGTAGTTATATTAATATCAAAACATAAAAGAAATGACTTTTTAAAAAGTCTTGTGTAATATTGAAGTACCAGTCTTAATAATATACTTCCCAGGGACTCAGAAGAGGAACTACGAATGGTGAGAACTATTTTTTGGAAATGAATCTAAGTACACCAAACTCCTTGTCCACCTACTTTATTCTTCTGGTATAAAATCCTATCTACACAGCTACAGTCTGTACTCAAACTAGTTCCTTTCTTGCCTGATTTGTCTCTGCCTTTATCCGTTGTCCACTCGAAGTTCTATCTTAATTCTCTCATCTTAGTTCTGCCCCATCTAGGTCCTTCTCATCTCCTTCTTACCCATCTAGTGATTTCCTGTCTGGCTCTTCCTCATCTTCCATCCTGACCTACAGTTCTCTAGTCAAAAATCCTCTCCAGCCCAAATCCTCAATATCCTCTCTTCATTCTCCTTATGCCTCAGTTCCCCTCAGTCTCTGAGATGTTCAGTTATGAACCCAAGCCACAGGGATCCTCTGACAGGGCAAGGTCACCAGGTTTGAATTCCTAGGGGGTCATAAAGGCAGGTAAGAATTTTCTTCTGGCAGTGGCCATCAGGCTTTCTTTTACAACCCAAATGAGTACTAATGATTGGTTAGTCAAGAAGGAAATTTATGTGCTCAATCTACATTCTTAGAAGTGTTAGGTAAGAAATTAGGATTCTATTAGTAAGGCTGTAAGGAAGGAGGGTCTAACCCTAAATTGCATAAGAAATAAAGCTATCCTTTTAATCTAGGAGACAGGTGTTGTTTTGTTTGGCCTTGGATGCTTGATAGGTATTTTAGATAAATACACTGTTAGCAGTTTTTGGAAGCATGCATAGCATTACAAGAAAACCACTGTAGGAACCAGCTGATATACAAAAGCTAAAATATCACCAAGACGTCTTAAGCCATGGCTTGACCTTTGGAGAAGTCCTTGAATTTTCCAAGTAGTAGCTTTTGTGACAGTAGCTGAATTCCATTACATTTTTCTGTGGCTTGCAGCAAAAAAAGAGAAAGAAAAAAGACATACTAGCAGAGCCACAAAACCAAATAAATGAATGATAATATATTGTGATATATTTTTGCAAAAGAAAATTAAAGGGAATACAATCACTTGGTATCTTTTTTATGCTTCCTTATTACCCTTCCATCTATTTTCTGTAGCTCATCATTCCCAGTCAAGGCTTTATTCCCTTCTCATATACATTGCCATTAAAATTTGTATATATTTTTATGCTTTAATCACTTATTTTCAAACTTACCTGTTAATAACTAATGCATCCACCTTATTACTACATTATGGTATAAAACTGCTTCATTGAATTCCGCCATTTTTGACAGCTAACAAGCTCAGTGCATATATTCATTTACTGGTGTGAGAGATTCTTTAGCGTGTGCACAGCAGAGGAGCTGCCTGGGCGCATGCAGCCTTTACTAGATTACTGGGTGCTGCCTGCTCTCCAGAATAAATACAGTTCACTTTTTCACCATCTGTGTGGGAAATTCCTCTTTTATCCCAATTCATTTTATCCTCAGAATTGTAAAACAACATTTCCTCCAACGAATGAACAACAAAAATAATCTCTACCTTCTGTTTCTGAATACTAATAAAATGGAAGTTTATGTATATTATGATGATCCCAGTGTACTTTTTGGACACTCTTTTGCCATGTTTCATTGTGTGTTTTCGTAGGAGGCTCAGCTTACAGAGAGCATTGGGAGAACCAGGCTTGTCAACTAGGCAGGCCTATTTCCTTCAAGGGAAGGAAATGAGTGACGCCTGTTGACCTGGATGGCTGCAGTGACTGTTCTCTGATAATCTAGTGATATCTTTCTACTCTATGAAAGCAGCCTTCCTGAATCCCCCCGTATTCTGAGCATTGTTTAGGCCCTAATCCTGAGCTTTACCTTTCAGTGAATAGAACCCATTAACCCATTTTCTGAGCGTTTCAATGTACTTTGCATCCTTCATGAATGGAGACCGTCCTTATGATCATTACAAATCTTTCCTCTGTCCTAGCCCTGAGCTCTTTATCAGTCAACAGAACTCATTCTTTTTTTTTTTTTTTTTTGGTTTTTCGAGACAGGGTTTCTCTGTGTAGCTTTGCGCCTCTCCTGGAACTCACTTGGTAGCCCAGGCTGGCCTCGAACTCGCAGAGATCCGCCTGGCTCTGCCTCCCGAGTGCTGGGATTAAAGGCGTGTGCCACCACCGCCCAGCAGAACTCATTCTTATTGTAAAGGTTACAGGTGCTTTGCTACTTTGCTTGGGAGTTTCTATGAAGCTATGCCTTAAGCTTTGTTGTGATAATTGTGGAGAACTTTCCCCAAAATTTTGCTGTGCTTAAATGTATCAGAAGAAAATAAACCCTGAGATCAGACTTGAAAGTTTTGACTCAGCACCTCTGAAATTGGTGCTGACCAAGTTTCATTTTCTTTTTAAATTTAATTAATTTATTTATACATGGTGACCACAGTTTCCTCCCTCTTCTCTTCCTATTACCCCCGTTCACCTCCCCTCTGCTCTGCCTCCTTGATCCATTCCTCTTCTGTTTCTGTTCATAAAGGGACAGACCTTCCATGAGCATTAACAAACATAGTGTATGAAGTTCCGGTAAGACAAAGCATCCCCTCCCCCACACCCACTCACCCTGTATTAAGGCCAAGTAAGGCAATTCAGTATGAGGAATGGGTTCCC
>CABHPP010126259.1:24756-70445 GCA_902168425.1 Peromyscus attwateri
GTATTAAGGCCAAGTAAGGCAATTCAGTATGAGGAATGGGTTCCCAAGAGCCAGCCAAAGCATTAGGGACAGTCACTGGCCCCATTGTTAGGAGTCCCACAAGTAGACCAAGCTACACAACTCTATGTATGTAGAGGGCTTAGGTTGGATCACATACAGGCTCCCTGGTTGTTGGTTCAGACTTTGTGAGTTCCTACAAGCCAGGTTAGTTGTTTCTGTGGGGTTTGTTTTTTTTTTTTTTTTTTTTTTTTTTTTTTTTTTTGTTTGTTTTTGTGTGTGTGTGTGTGTGTGTGTGTGTGTGTGTGATGTTCTCTCTTTCTTCAGCTGGGCTAATGTTTCATGGTGGGTCTCTGCATCTGTTATTGGATAAAGGAGTGCTGATGGCAATAGAGGTAGTCACCACTCTGATCACAGGAAAGGGCCAGTTCAGGCTTCACATCCACTATTGTTAAAAGTCTTAGCTGGGGTCATCCTTGCAAATTCGTGGGAGTTTGCCTTGCATCAGGTTTCGACCCGACCCCAAAACACGGCTCCTCCCCTTTCCATTCATCTTTATTTGTACTCTCCATCTCCATCTGTCTCCCAACCTGATCCCAGTTTACCAGTAGATCTCTTTTATTTCCCCTTCCCAGGGAAATCCATGCACTACCCACCTTGGGCCCTCCTTGTTACCTAGCCTTTCTGGGTTGGTGTATTGCAGCATGATTATCCTTTACTTTACAGCTAATATCTACTTATGAATGAGTACACACCATGTTTGTTTTTCTGTGTCTGATTTATCTCACTCAGGATGATTTTTTTGTAGTTCTGCCTCAGTGGCAGAAGTCTTCTGAGGTTTGGGTCAGCTCCCAGCAGCAAGGTCTGGGACTAGTTGGGGCTGTGTGGACCTGGGGAAGGGTCGCAGGGGACAGAACCCAGGGTCCCAGTTTCATTCTTACCTCCTAGGTATGTCTCCCCACTGGCCATGGCGCTTGCATGGGCTCTGACATGTTTTTAGTTTTGATTTCTTATAAGATTATGAAATTTATTTAAGTAATATAAATGCTGAATATTTTATTAATGTATTGGGTATTCATAATTATATTTTTGTTCATTATTTGAAATTCAGTTCATATACTAACATGCTATATCCTAAAATTATGAGAGGAACAAGATGTGTCATGGGACAGGTAGTCTCAATCATTGACTTCATAGAGAAGGGATAGAGTGGGATTCTATCATAACTGATATTTAAGCTGCTAGGTGGGGTTTTCATGAGATTTGCTGCACAAAGAGTGAATGCCACTGTACTGATTTCTTGTTGATCATTATTTTGAATCTTTAACATTCTCATTACAAATAATGAGCAAGCAGTTTTTATTACTGAAACAGACATGTTGTTTATAATATTCAAAATTATTGACTCTGTCTTGCTATCCTCATGGCTTTAAAAACTTTTTTTTTTATTTTTAAAATTTCCTCCTCCTAAACAGTTTTGATTCTATCTCCCTGTCTATATGCATATATAATTTCATGTATGAATACGAAGTTTAAGCACCACAAAATAAATGAAGCATACAATATCTGTCTTTCTGGGGTAGGCTTAGTCTGCTTAACTTGACTGTCTCCAGTTGTGTCTACCCTTTTGTAAAAGATATAATTTTTTTTCTTTATGGCTGAGAAAAATTTTGTATATCAGCAGAGGAATTGAATTTATTAACTATCAGGTTTACTTGAATCACAACTGAAAGATGCTACTGTTGAGGGTACTGACAATCGTCAAAAGCCCTCTGCCCACATTCAGGAACCAGGTCCCTCCCTGCCTTTAGTGACTCAAAGCCAAAAGCCTGTTACCGCTAACGACCAATGAAACATGTTTCTATCTTTGTGTAGTTTCCCTATGCGCATGCTCCAAACCCTCATAAAGCCTGCCGTCTTGCCGTGGCCTGTCACCGTCTCCATGCCCACTCAGAGGAAGCCATTTCGCATCTCCTATCCCACCTCCCCAATAAATAGCTTGCATTTGGTCTGTTCTGTGGTGGTGAGATTTTTATACAATGCCTACGTTACATTTTCAACAGCAATATGGCTACAATGTAAATAAATAGACCCCCCCCCAAAGTATATAATTGATGTATCAAAATTAAAATGTTCATTTTTTTTCAGTGTTGTATCTTTAATGGTCAGTCACTTCTACTAGTATTTGTTCAATAACTGAAGAAAGGTTCAATAACTGAGTTACTTTTGGTGTAGTGTCATCTACTTATAAAACTGCATCTTCCTGTCATTTAAGAGAATTTAATAGAAAATCCGGGCACCAGTTCTATGTAGGCTTAGTGTCATTTATGTTTTTCAATATTTCTTCTATTTTTGAGATTATACTGTAAATACATAATTTCTCTCTTCCCTTTCCTCCCTCTGAACACTCAAATAACCATTCTCACTTTAATTCAAATTAATTTTCTCCCTTTTCATCAATTTTTGTTTTATACATATATAATACACACATATATAAGTATATATGTAGAAAACATATCACACACACACACACACACACACACACACACACACACACACATATATATATATATATATATGCATGTATATGTTCCAAAATATAACCTGATCCATCTGATTAGTGTTACTTGTATGTACCTTTTCATGCCAGACCATTTAGTGTTTCTGGGGAAGACTATTTCTCCCAATTTTAGCTTTTTTTGGTTGTGTATAGCTCTTTGTTCTTTGTGTAGGATTCATGGTCTTTCCTGTCCACTTTAGTTTTTCTTTGATTATCACTGTCCCACTCATGTTTAATCAGTCATATTGGTGAGATTTATGGGTGCATGTTCTAGAAGACACAAAAGAAAAATGTGCTTCAAATCTAAGAATTTGAACATACTAGTCAAAGAAAGTACTATTGCATTTCTAAACCTGATCCCCCTGTGCCACATTTCCCTCAGTTCCAGAAAACTCCATGTAGCTGATATGTGAGGGATTGTCTGTTTTACTTTTTTATTACATCTTCAGGAACTATTGATTTTTTAAAAAATGAAATTGGCTTGTAATAATTGTGAGACGAAAATGAGCCATCTTAGAAATAAGACCAAAATGCTTTCACCCTAAAACTAAGACCTAAGATTTCTCCTTTTAGGAATAGGCCATTAGTTACTGAAACTAGTCAGTCCAGATTCCAGAAACCAGGAAGTGTAAAAGTACAGAGTCACAAGGTAGTCACGAGGTAATGACTGCCGGACTATGGAATGTCCTCTCCCTGGTTTCCAGGGTAACTGGCCACAGAAATGTCCCCACCTGAGGGCAGCCAATGAGAAATGGTGGCAGGCAACTACTCCCTTAGAAGTAAGATTAAGCCATGATTTCTAGAAAGCCCCTAGAAGCGAGCCAATCAGAATTGTACCCGTACTAGCACCCCTAAATGATGTAACCTTGTGGCTTTTGCCTTTAACTACTGAGCTTGCAAGAGGAGGGCACTTCCTCCAGCCTCCACTGTGTTGGATGTATTGGACAAAGTCCCTGCCTAGGCTTGTATTGCTTTTAGATATGCTTTTGGATATTCCAAATTAAACCTTGCTTTTGCATTCTGGCATGCTCATCTTCGGTGGTCTTTCTGGGGGTCGTGATCTGGGCACAACATAATCATTTCTGTAGATAAAAAGTTGGCTTGAGGTGAAGATATTTCTCATTGGTAGAGTGCTTATTTGCTGGTCAAAGACAGAGGTTTATCCTCACAATTTACACACACACACACACACACACACACCCCTGTTGTTTCTACTCATGCTGTTCAACTACCTGATCTAATGTTGAAATCTTTAATCCACCATGCATTGATTTTGCATGCTGTCATTATAAGATCTAACTCCATTCTGTTCTACTGAGATCCAAATTACCAATATATATATAATATATATAATTTATTATATATATTATATATATATTGGTAATTTAATATACCAATATTATTATAATATATATACCAATATTATTATAATATAATAATTTAATATAATATATATAATTTATTATATATAATATATATAATATATATATAATTATATATATATATTATTTGCTGAAATTAAATCCTTTTCTACTTTGTGTTTTCAGAGTGCTTGTAAAAAACATTTGTTGACTATATTGAAATGGGAATATTTCTGGCATTCCTGTACATTTCTGCTTCATTGCTTTGTTACTCTTTGTGAAGTTAGTAAACGTTGTTATCAATTAGTTGTATGTTGAAATCACCAAGTGTGATTCATCTTCTAATTGCTTTGTTTATTCAGATTTTTTTTCCTGTGTGAAATCTAGGATTTTTTCTTACAAACATAAAAAGAAACCTTTTGGGATATTGATAGGGATTACACTGAAGTATTGGATCCTTTCAGCAATTCTAAATGTTCTTATCCCTGAACAAGGATGCCTTTTCCATCAATCATGGCTCCCATAGGATCATCTATCAGTGACCTACAGTTTTTGTCCCACAAGTCTGTCATCTTGGAATTCCTGTCCTTTTTGCTGTAAGATGTTATTGTAAAATGTGAGATTGTCCTTTTCAAATTCCTTTATATCTGGTTTACTGACAATGGGAAGAAATTAAAATAACTTTTATATTTTATTTCCCACAAACATATTGGATTTATCATTATTTCCAACCTTTTATGGAATCTAAGATTTTCACATATAAAATCATGCCACGTAAAAATAGGTATTTTTATTTCTTTCATTTTCATTTAAATGCTTTTTTTCTATTCATGCGAGAAATGGTAGAAGTTGAAAAAGTGGTATTTTTGCCTTATCCATGATCTTAAATGAAACATTATTTTTTTATTTTCCATAGCTGATTGCTTTGGTAGTGCTTTATTTGTGGTTTTTATTGTTTAGAGATAAATTGATTTAAAGGTATAGTTTGTGGAGAGCTGAATTGTGTCAACAGTTTTTCTGCACCTGTTGAGTTAATCATGTGATATGTATCCTAATTTAATTAATGTGCTATATCAGACTATAGGAATACCGGAAAGAAAGTTAGGGAAAATGCTTTATGCTCTTAGGATAACAATAATTTCTTGGTGATGACACCAAAATCACAAAAAACAAATACAAATCAGATGCATGTGACTTCATAAAAATAAAACTTCATCACAGAAAGACATCTTCATTAAGTGAGTGGCATAGAAACCTGTGAGTTGGGAGAAATTATTAGAAAAAAAACCACATCTGATAAGAGATTAAGATCTAAGATAGGTAAGGGACTCTATGACTCAATAAAAATAAATGGATAATAATTTCTCTGAAAAAGACATAAAAATGATCAACAGGTTTGTGTCAACAGGCTCAATATCCAGTAGAGACCAAAATATAATGACATGTGACCTTACACATGTGAGGATGAATAGATGAATATGAGGCAAGAAGACAATGAATGTCAATAAGAATGTGAAGTAATGTGTTTGTATGGGGCTTGCTTCACAAAGGCTCTTTCCTGTATGGGAGGTATGGTCCTCAGTGTGATATAGGGCATGAAGGAATCATTAAGAAATTGGACTGAGTGGGAGATTTAAAGTCATTTGGGCGAGCTTCCATGAAGACATTGATGTGGTTATCATGAGAATAAACTATTATAAGAATGAGTCTTTCACTTGATCCTATGTATGCACTGTCCATGATGCAACCCGCCAGGATGAAACACATCAAAAAGGATCCTATCAGTCAAATGGACAGAGGAATCCAATCTTGGAGTGTTTACTTTAAATTGTTGTTTTGCCTCAGATGTGATCATTAGAAATTCATGCAAAAAGAAATTGAAAAACTATTGTTATTATTAATGACATAACATTCTACAGCTCCAGTGGAAAACAGTATGGAGTTTGCTTATAGGTTAATAGTGAAACTGCTGTAGGACATTGCTATCCCACTTCTGATTAAAATAATTAAAATCTAGATCTCAAGGGAATAACTCTGCTTCTGTGTTCTTTGTAATGTTCATTGCACCATTATTTACTATAGCTAAGCTCTGGAAGCAATTCAAATGTCCATCAGCTCTTAAATGAGGATCAATCAACCTTTAAAAAGAAGACAAATTTAGCACTTGTAGCAGCATTCATGGTACTTAAGGGATTTATCAATGTAAATAAGTCAGACACGTGACACATCATACATTCTTTCCCTTATATGGACTACCTAAAACCAGGAAATTTATAGGCACAGAAAATGAAGTGGTGGTTACCATGACTATGGATAGAATAAGAAATTTCTTAATTGATACACATTTCACTCATAAGTACTTTCAAGAAATATATTGTACCATGTAATTTATAACTGTGGGAATTGTGTTGTCTATTTATAAATTGAAGAGAGTAGATTTCAAATAAAGTCATATAACACAAGGACACAAGAAAGCTTGTGTAGATAATCAATTTACATTATCTTGATCTATGATGATGTCTTTAAAGGTTTATATATATGTTTTATCTCATCAAAGTGTATACCTTAAATATGTGTAGTTAAATTATATTTTCAAGTTCAGAATAGGAAATAGTAGATTTCTTCATGACATTTTCATGCATCATATCATGGTGGTACTCCAGGTCTCATCTGTGAAGTACTTTAATTTCCATTACACCTTCATAAAATTATTTCAAATGACAAGGTTATAATTTTAATAGTGAATACCCTTGTGGATTACCTTATTCCCCTAATTTACATCACATCTTACATTTAAGGAAAATTCACATCATTTTTTAGGAAGGTGGTGACGTTATTTCATTTCATCTTTTTATCCTCTGCTCATCATAATAGCTATAAGAAAGATGACACCTATCTACAGAAATTAGAATTCTTTAACATATGTCATCCGTGTCAAAAGATTTGAATTTTATAGGGCAACTCAGTCTCTAAAACTATCTCTTTGGAAAGTCTTCTTATGTAGCATCTTCTTCATATCAATTTTTACTAATATTGAGTGAAACTATTATACTCAAGGTGTTTATCCACTTTCTCAAATGCCAAAGGTATACTCCTCTGCACATGTGTTAAACATTATTTAAAAATCAACGTTTATTTAAAACAATTTTTGCTTTGTAGTAAACATAATATGAAAGTGCATTTTTGTGACATTTAATGTTTTATCAAGGATAGTTTCCTAATAGTTTTACTTTTTAATGTATCTGGAAGGGAGAAAGCTTGCTGGGCCTCAGCCCCAGACAAAGAACTATGGACAACCGCGAAATACTGAGAAGAGTAAAATGATCGTTTTTAGTAACAATATGGTCAGAGCTGGTTGTTTGTATGTATTTGGGGATACAGCTCTTTGTCTCTCTCTCTCTCTCTCTCTCTCTCTCTCTCTCTCTCTCTCTCTCTCTCTCACACACACACACACACACACACACACAAAAAAAAAAAGTAAAAAAACAATATAAAGAGGTCATGAGTTTGAATTAGAACGACGGGGGAGGGGGCTGGATGCAAATAATTGAAGAATTGGAGGGAAGAAAGAGAATGATGCAATTATATGCTAATTTCAAAGAATTCAAATAAAGCAATAATATAAAAACACAAATTCAAGAGGAATTCCATGATCAGATTACTTGATGTGGAAAGACCCACCCTATCATGGTCAGCACCTCTGGTGAGCTCAGATATACAGACATGGAAAAGATTAAACTTCTGCTTTGTGCCTGCTTGATTTTATTCTCACTGGCAAATTCTTCTACTCAAGGCCGCTGCAGTTCTTCTCTGATATTAGAATCAGCCAGGTTGGACTTCCAGCATGGACTTAAGAAGTGTGACTTTGGGATTCCTTAAATATCCAAACAGGTTAGCTGAGCAATTACTGGTTTTTCAGCTTGTCAAGCACAAAACAGTCACTGTTGGACCAAAAGCACCATATCATGTACATAAGACTGAGATCTGCTTACTGTATATAATAATTCTATCAGTTCTATTCCCCTAGAAAATGCTAATACAAAGCAGGTTCCTTATATTATCTTAGATTAACCTCTCTTTATTCTGTCTTTCATATATATTATATCAATAGCTGTACCCTTTAAATATTCTCTTTTTATAGCCAAGGATTATTACTTGCTGCATCTTCAGAATGTTATTTCTGAAAGCAATCCACTATTATTGCTTATATTTTTCTAGTTAATGAAACCTTACTTACCCTGTAAATACAACTTTAGAAAGTAACTTTCTCTTTATGTGTTGTTTATAGTTTAAAAGGAAATTGCTCCCCATGAAAGGTGTGTGTTTGATTGAGTCCAGGTATATGCCTTTGGCATTAATAAATTCTTCATGTTCAAACTGAATTTCTTTCAGGGTCTCTACCAATGTTTCAAATTCCCTACCAATCAGTTATTTCTTGTGGTTGGAAATAAGTTCCAAACAGCAACCCCTATAAACATTCCCTTTTCCTTCTGAGAAATTATATTGGCTCTCAGGCAAGGGAGGTACTGGCCAGACATACCTGTTAAAGGAATAACTTTATGGGCCATAAGAAAAGATGAACTTCACTTTTATTTTACTGTCAACTCCTTGAAGACTGTAGGCTCTTGTTCTTTATTTATATTGTGGATGTTGTAACACTTCTTCTTGCTTGTCCATTTTATGTATTTTCAAAAATGAAATGTACCAAAGAATGTTGAAATATTTTGAAAATCTTCAAAAATACTTTATTGCCTATCCCATGAATGTTATTTTGTGTAAACATTGGAAATTGGCTTGTTTGTGTCACAATTTAAATGGGATTGGCTCACTTGTGTCACAGTTGAACCAGGCATGGCCCCTCTTGCTTTCTTCCAACAGAAGAACAATTAGATAGAAAGGTTATCAATGCTTAGTCTGAGACTGAGCAATTGAATTACTCTCGCTGATATATTTTGTATGCATTCACTTGTTGTTTGCTTTTGCTCTTTTGATGCTCTTTACTCTTTGGCTCTTTTGAGAGGCCCTACACCCAGCTCCCAAATAAATCATACATGGAGGCTTATTCTTAATTATAAATGCTTGGCCTTAGCTTGGCTTATTTCTAGACAGCTTTTCTTAACTTATCCCATCTATCTTTGGCCTCGGGGCTCTTATCTTTCTCTATTCCTGTACACCTTTTCTTTCCTTCTTACTCTGTGTCTAGCTGTGTAGTGGGGTGGCTAGGTAGCTGGCCCCTGAAGTCTTCCTCCTTCCTCTCTCATTCTTCTCCTCTCAGATTTCTCCCTTTGTATCTTCTCTCTGCCTTCCAGCCCTGCCTATCCTTTCTCCTGCCTTGCCATGGGTTGTTCAGTTATTTATTAGACCATCAGGTGTTTTAGACAGGCACAATCACACAGTTTCATAGAGTTAAACAAATGAAACAAAAATAAAAGTAATACATTTTAAAATAATATTCCCCAATAGAGAGCAGAATATGTGGTATGGCATTTTCCTCTATCTTTCTAAAGATTCTTAACACTAAGCCATATTACCATCCATGTAATAAGTCTCTTTTTAATTAATCTCAAGCACTTTGTACCTCATGAAAAATGTAAAATATTCAAAAGTTGAATTTTAAAAGTCAGAAAATTCAAGGTTCTTCTTCAGTTCATTAGATAAATCTCTTGAGTGTGTTCCAGATAACATCAATAACAGACATTCTAAGGAAGGATGAACCATAATAACAAAATAGCAATAACGGATTATTTCTAAGACAAAATTGCATAAAAATTGGCATATGAGAGGGCACACAAAATAAATTGATGAGGCTTCATTTGAGAAAATATTTGTCATGCATTACACAGGTAAATTTCTGAAGGAATTCTGAACTTAAAGTATCAGATTCATTGCTTTGAGACCAGAGTATTATGGCTACACAATCATATATAAGTGTGAAGATTTTTTTTTATTATTGAATCATATGTAGATATTTTTCTAACAGGTTAAGTTCATTTTCCAAGTGTAGTGATGTTTTAAATGCATTCTTCTTTTTCAGATCATCTAAATTATTTGAAGCATCTTGTTACTTGATTAATGCCTATCCTCCTCAGTATACCATAAATTTAATGCAAGTAGCATTCATTAATGCTTTTTTGCATTATTTTGCCTTTGGTTTTCAAGATTTGTGTAAGCACAGGAATCCATTAATACATGCCTAATGGGTGGTGGTTTTATGGAAAGAATTTACTCAGATTTTGCTTCATTTTTCTCTGTGCTCTGGGTAGAGAGATTTCCATCTAGAAGGAAAAAAAAACTTTGCTAAACTTTTTCTATACCAAATGCCAAAAAGAAAATCAGAAAATGATAGTACCTGGATGATGTCCAAAAATATCCTATTTAAGCTGGGCATGGCAGTGGTGCACACTTTTAATCTCTGTACTCTGGAGACAAACGCAGGTAGGTCTCTGTGATTTCTAGGCCATCCTGGTCTACATAGTGATTCCAGGCCAGCCAGAGATGCATAGTGAGACCTTGTTTCAAAATAAAAATAAGAATAAAATAAGAAACAACAATAAAAAACAATGTAAAGTATTTAATCCTTCTAAGACACTTAGGACATTAAGGAACACTTTCATGTTTTATATTTTCATTTTTTTAACTTGCAAAGAAATTAGCCTTTAATTTCACAGATTTAATAAAGATAATTGCCTTCTACAATATGAGTGAATGTCATTTAATGTGCTACCTCGATTTGGGGGATGTGGGGTTGTGGGGTTGCAGGATGGCTTGGGAAAGAGGGCTGGGGGGGGTGGAAGGAGGGAGGAGGGGCGATCTGTGGATAGTATGTGGAGTGAGTAGAAAATTTCTTAATAAAGAAAAATGAAAGAAAAAATAGTACAGGATGGCATATTTGAGAGTATGTTTTTGTTCAAAAACAGCTGGCTATCTCAGTCAAGTCATAGAATCCAACATCAATAGCAATAATTCAAGCTATTTTTTGATATAGACCTAATATGTGGAATAATACTTACATTATGGAATTTCTTCTTGAAGCCCATACATCCAACATTTTGTTCTACTCAGGAATTTATTTTCATTTTTTAAAGAGATGGTTGGTTGCTTTAGTATTTGTGTTGTTATACTACTGCTAAAGCAACTAAATTGAATTGATTTTCTCCAGTTTTTAACGAAGTTTTAAGGGATCCTCTCTAATCATATTTTCACCACATTTTAAATATATTTCCTTTTCCATGACAGTGTTTAACATACCTGTATTCAAGAACAGTTGCTACATATCGAGGGAATTGAAATGGGGAGGAGACACATTCACATACTGTGAGTATGCAGTTGACAGTGACTTTTTAATTTTCAAGCATTATTAACCAAGAAAAGGATTTACTAAATTCTAGATAATCTATTGAGAAAAAAATATCAGAAGACCAAAGTAACCTGACTTTGTAAAACAAAAGAAATTGTAACAGCTAAGTTCCTAAACTATCTTTCCATCATACATGATATTTACATTTATTATTGCCTTTCAATACTTAAGAACCATTTTATGATGTCAAAGCAGTTTACAAAGATCTTCATTTTGTGCTAATGATACCTCATAGGGATTATGCTTTATAAAACTCTTTTGGCCTAATGTCCTATAAAATATGCATTTTTTAAAATAAATTACTCCTAATTGTAACTGAGAGTTGGACTCATATAACATTTACATGTATACATTTTGTAATGATAAGACTTTTGTCAACAAGGCCAACAACTGACAAAAGACAGCATCATCAACAAATGCTGCTGGTCGAATGGGACAGCTATATTTATACACAAGCATGCAACTGGTTCCTTATCTCTCACTATGCACAAAAATCAAATTCCAGTGGATAAAGGACCTCAACATAAGCCTTTTGCCCTGAGACTTAAAGAGAACTAAGTGGAGAATACTATCTTACTCATTGGGACATGAAAGGACTTTCTGAACAGGAACCCAATATTGCACATATTAAGATCAACCAACCCCAACTGATATGCATACAACACAATACTGCTTCACCTAAGGTTTAGTAATCATAAAAGAAAAGTGGCTGGAAGATTGTAATAGCCAAAGGAACAGGAAGTTTGCTGAGATTTTTGTCTCCTACAAATGTCAGAGAAGCTCTACACATGAAGTCATATCAACACCATAGGAACTACAAGCAAGTAAGGGAAGGATGCTGAGAGTTGCACTAATAGTCTTTCTTAGAGAAGACCCCCCCCCCAATTTGTCCAATACCAAGTGGAGAACCCTGAAATCATATACATACAAATATACACATAAGTAATATATGGAGAGGAAGATGGAAGTTCAGAGTACAGATGTGAATATGGGGAGGGATAACCATTACTAAAAACATTTTGAAATAAACCATATGGGAACTCACCATTACAGAAAAAGAGTCTAAATAGAATTATGCTAAACTGGGACAACAACGCTATAAGACACCATGTGATAATTTTGCACCTCCAGAAACATGAGCCCAAATCAAACTTTAAAATATATTTAGAGAAAAGTTTTATTTCAGTGAACAAAAGTCTTACTAGAAATATTATAAAATATACTTAGAAAAAATATATCTTTATATCTTCTGTCTATGAAAGTTTAAAATTGGTTTTTGGAAGTACATAAGAGTTATTGCTTCCATTGATTCATAGAATTTTTGAAGAAGTATATGATTTTCTAATTCTAATATTCATAGCAAATATTATAGTATACAAACAGTCTGTCCAAAAAATAATGAAATAATAATACTCTCTGTGTCCCCAGAGCAATAAGCTTTACTTAAATACTCTTGACCTAAAGTCATTCTGGGAAATACTACATTGTTGAAGATCTACACTTTATTTTGTAATTGTCACAATTACCGATGATTTTATTGTTCAAACATGAAATACAACATTGTTGAAGATCTACACTTTACTTTATAGTTGTCAGAGTTACTGATTTTTTTATTATTCAAACATGAAGTATAATCAGCAAATCAATAATTTTGGCAATTGGTTCATTATTTCAGATTTTTAAAATTTCAATCCTATTATGTGCAAATTTTTGTTTTATAATTTTGAGATTTGTAAAGCAAACTTGCTATACCATAGCATAGTCCATTTTTCAGAAACCATTACTCTCTTTTAGTTTGTGGTTAATCCGAGTTAAGAAATAAATTAAATGAAACTAGAGGTTAGAAGCATTCAATGTAAAATGGTAAACGGTTTATTTTTGTTTTCCTTCATAGCACATTGAATTCAAATGGCCAATGCTATAATTAAATAGTACCTAAACACATTTTGAGAACAGTGTACAGAGGACTTTAGAGGTTATTTAGTTATTTGTATTAATTTTCCATGGCAAGTTGTTCTCAAATTATGAAAAGAGGTCAGCACAAAACACCTATTAATTATAAAAGAATGAGTATTTGTACGTTTTTTCATGATGTTGTTAATCATATACATTAAAATCCATATGATTCCTACAAGAATAAAAACACATAATATTTTAAAGATGGTCTATATTAAAGTTCCAGGGCTACCATATACTATAGTCTGGCTGAGTTAATCATAAGAAATTTAGTTTTTCTTTATTCTAGAGACTGTAAGTCTATGATCAGGGTCAGCATTGGTTTTTGGAGAGACCTTCTTTTGTAGAAAGCTGTATTATGTAGCAATTTCTGCCAAGATGTGATCTGCTATCCATGCTGGGGTGGGCTTTGATGATACAACTATCTTTGGGTGGTTTCTGCTCCTGAAATTCTTTACCCAAATACCTGTAAGGAACCCATGTAACCCTTGTTGGTTCACTAAGTTGACTATTGGTGCAGCCATTACTTGGGTTTGTCATGGCTCCCCTTCTGAGGTGAGTAGGTGGGTGTTCTTTGTATCTCTCAGGAAAAGACTGCCATACAGCAGGCCGCCCTCTCATTCTCTCTCCATTTGACCTCCTTCTTGCTGTTGTATGAGAGAGATCCCTATATCTTTTTCTTTATTCTTCTCCTTTCATATATATATATATATATATATATAAATCTCTTTTGAAGTTAAAGCCCATCTGTAGATATAACCAACCGCCTTATTAAATAAGAAACCCAGAGCCAATGTAAAGGTGAAAGCCCAAGAGGTCAGAGCTAGAAGCCTTACCCACTTTCCGCCAGCTAGACTCTCCCGCCAAGAGACTTCTCTGAAAAGGGAGTTTCTTCCTGTGCAGTTGTCTTATAAAGAGTTCTAGTTCTTCCTTCTCATTGGTTGTAAACCCAACTATGTGGCTGTCTCGTCACGGCCTCTCTGTACAGACCTCCCAAATCTTCTATGGTTGGTATTGAGATTAAGGGCGTGTGTCTCCAATGCTGGCTGTATCCTTGAACACACAGAGATCTACCTAGTTCTGCTTACCAAGTGCTGGGATTAAAGGCGTGCACCACCACAGCCCTGGCTTTCGCTATGGCTTGTTAATAGCTCTGACCCCTAGGCAACTTTATTTATTAACATACAAATAAAATCACATTTCAGGACAAATAGAATACCACTATACCCATCTGAAGGGACTCTGGCCAGCTTGAGTGTAGCGACCATGGCTCTGGCAGGCCTTGCCCTTTCCCCCAATCCCTTTGCTTTGCTAAAAACTGTGAAGATTACATTCCTAAAGCTAGCTCCCAAGGTCTGTTCCCTTATTTGGCCACTTCCTCCTCCTGTGTCCTATTACCAATATCCAGCTATCAAAGTATTGAAACCCAGCAATCAAACGCCCCTTTGGCTCGCCTAATTAACATGCCCAATTAAAAGTAAGCATTTCATCCTAATACAGGGTTTTCTCCCTTAGCCATTTGCCTATGTGCCATGTCTGTCTCCTCTCTATCTAGAGGCCATCCATTGTCCCTCCAGGACAAATACTCCTGCCCTCTTCCAATTGTTCCTTTCTTCTTCTCCCTTGTTCTCTATCTCCTGTACCACAGCATCTTAGCCCATTCTTCGTTCTCTTCTTAAAATTACACCTGCAAGGTCATTTACTGCTGTTTTTCTGACAGAGTCAGAAAGTAGTCACTCTAACTTAACTTCCCTGCTTAATAAAGGTACTATCTGTGAAAACAGGTGTTTGTTGTGGTTTGTGCCTAATCTGAGGTGTTAGAGGGGTCATTGATGTACAGGAGTCCCCTTCACCATCCCTATAACTTCATTTACTTTTTTATTGTCTCAGTAAAAAGCTTTTCCATATTTACATTGGGAGATAGGTTTACAACATATGAATTAAATGCAAAGGGCATAATTCAGCTAATAATAACAATATATGGTTTTATTGATGCATTTCACAACACATAGTTAGGCTCTTCTTTGAACTGAGCACTCTGTTCAGTTATGAAATACTATATTGACAGGCAATGGTATGATTCCTATAATATATCTATGGAACCTATAATATAGCTAGGAAGACACACTGAAAATGGAGTACTATTAAGGATATAAATAATAAAATATAAAAATGGAAATAAAGAGATCTACTAACAAGAGTTAAAACTACTGATAAGATATCAGTCTAAATCAATCACTTCACATGCATGTGATTTACTTAACATTCATTTTGTGTGTGTTAGGGATATGTTTCTCTCCTGTGTTCTACTAATCATTTAATGGAGCAGTAAATTTCGCAAATATACAATAACATTTTAGTGCATATGGAAAGCAAGTTTATGTTTTCTGGGTGCATGAAATAAGATGATACTATATGATATCTGCATTTGGCTGTTGTTCAAAAGAGATAAGTTTCCTAAAAACGCTTGGTTTAGCAAGCATTCTTTATGGAAGATAGAGTATAAAGCATAACTCTTGATTGAAAAAGACTTGATTATGAAAACTTCTCCAGTGACAACATGAAACAAGAAAACCTTCCCCGGTGGAGGGACTTACAGTGGATACACACATAGCTGTATGATATATATCAATGACTTTCAATTTAAAGATCCTGACTTGAAAAGGAGTTTGCCATTCCCATTTTACCAACTGCAAAGTATCCCAACATACATGAAGCAACTGTTTTTGAGAAATTGTCCGACTGGGAGCGCAGAACCGTAATCCTTGAAAATGGGGAAATAAATGAAATGAGAATTGTGATTATCACAGCTCTCTGCCTGGGGCAGTTTTCAAACTGAGAGGCAGAGAGAAAGAAATCTGTAGGCCTTATACATGGAAGGAACAAAGTTCAAATTGAGAGGTAACAAGGTGGTTAGAAATGGAGAGAAACAACAACAGATCCAGGAAAATATGGACAAGAATTCCTTTTGAGAGTTTGTACAACATATTGAAGTTGAAATTCCATTCACTTCTATAAAACCAGACCTAAGAGAGGCAGTCTTCCCAATTCCACCATTCAAACAGTGACAGCATTAGAAAGTTGTGAGATCAAGCTAATCTCAATGTGATGTTAATAAGGAACATCTCTGATTACGCAAAGACAAAGATCACAGCATTAGGATCCTGGAACTATAACTTAGCTCAAGATGTCATAACAACAACAAAACAAACAGCAACAACAAACACACACGGTTCGTGGCTTAAACATTTGTTCACCATGTTTGAAATAGAAGATTAAAATTAAAGTAACAGCAAATTAAATGTCTGCTAAGAGATCCCCATATTTTATTTATTTATTTGTTTGTTTATTTTGCTTCTGGCTCCTTAAGAAGACTGTCTTCCCAGTTGTTTGGCTCAAACTGTTTGGGGGGCACCCAGGCAGGGGGATCTGGATCTGTCCCTGGTCTATGGGCAGGCTTCTGGGAATCCAGTGCCTGTGGTGTGAGGCCTTACACAGCCTTGGTGCAGTGGGAAGGGGTTTGGATCTGCCTATGCTTAGTGTGCTGGGCTCTGCTGACTCCCCATGGGAGACCTCTATTTGGGGGATCTGGGGATGCAGGGTGGCTTGGGAAAGAGAGCTGGGGGGTGGGAGGAGGGAGAAGGGGTGACCTTTGGATGGTATGTGGAGTGAGTAGAAAATTTCTTAATAAAGAAAAAAAAAAAGAAGAAGACTGTCTTCCTACTGTGTCCTTACATAGTCTTTCTATGTTTACAGTGGAGGAAAAGGGGTTGAAATTGAACACTGCCTTCCTGAAAAGCTAATAAAACTGATAACTTTACTTGTATTGATCAATGCTAAATAAATAATATCAAAGTAACCACAAGTATTATAAAACAGGTAACAAGGCATAATTTTAAATTCCAAAATAATTAACCAAATGATAACTGTTTGTATAGCTGTGTGCCATGATAGCATAAATAAAATAAAAATAATCATTGAAAGTTGTATGCTATCAAAAATAATTTTGGAATAGATACAAATGACTCATTATTTAAAGAATTTTAATTTTTAATTAAAAAATAATTCCACATAAAGCCTTATTAATAATATCAAATAATTGAAGAGTAATACTAGAGCAGCATAAATCATTATAAAAAACAAAGAAATCACATCTAAATTCAATTTCTGAAGCTGAATTTACAGTAACATAAAAATTAAAAAGAATTATTACAGAAAAAATCTACAAATCAATGAATGCCAATTTAAATTTTTAATAAATTTTCAAATATACAAATTACATTTGTATAATTCATAGTTACATGTAAAGGAGCCATCTTTGTTTACTAGTTTTTCTTTTACTATTTTTAACTGGTAAATTATAAGTTTTATATATAATTACATATATAAATATAAATATATATATATGCATGTTTTTACCTTCACCCAAATCCTCCCAGATCATCTCCCACCTTTCTACCTATACAACTTCATGTTCTTTCTCTCTGTCAGGTCAAACAGAAAAATAAGAAACAAAAAACAAGAAACACATACAAAATGCTGCCCCAAACACAAAAATTATATTTAAAGCAAGCAACATATTAATAGGACACAAAATGACAACAAATCAAAATGAAGCAAAAAGTCTGCAAAATACCTGCTCATGGAGGCTGGCCTAGAGTGTGATTGCTATGCCCACTGAGGCTCTACAGAAGAAGACTGATTTTTCCTTTGCCAGTGGGTATCATCTGCAGATGGTTTCTCAATAAGGGGTAGGACCCCAATGTCCATTTTTTCCTTTCAGTGTTAGGACCTTATTTGACTTGAACCTGTATAGGTCTTGTACATGACGCAATGGTCTCTATGAGTTACTGTGTGTATCTGCCCTATTGTGTCTGAAGAAGCTGTTTCCTCAGAGTTGTCCACCACTGCTGGCTCTTACAGTGTTTTTGCCACCCTCTCCATATAGATCCCTGAGCCTTAGGCAATGGCTTTGATGAGGACATCTCATTTATGGATGAGTGTTCCAAAGTTGCTCTTTCTCTACACATTGTCCAGTTGTGGGTCTCTGTGTTAATTCTTATCTAATGAAAAGTGAAATATCTCTGCTGTGGTTGGAGCAAGGAACTAATTCTTAGGCATCGCAGTAGATCATTACATGTTGTTTAATTGCTTTAAGTACTGATATTTTCGATACCAGAGTTTTCATTATTTATTTATCAAAAACTTCCAATAAACAAAGAAAAGAAGCTGCATGCACATCTGTGAAACAATAATAATTAAAGAAAAGAGGGTCATGAGTTTGAGTGGGATTGGGGGGACGTGGTAGGAGTTAGAGGGGATAGAGGAAGGGGTGGATACACAGCACTCATGTATAAAATTCTTGAAAAGAAAATAAAGTAAAAGGAAAACAAGGTGTTTCTCAGCCTGATGAAGGGTGTGCTGGATAGTTATATGTCAACTTGACACAAACTAGAGCTATCTGAGAGTAGAAAATCTCAACTGAGAAAATGCCTCCAAAAGATCTGGCTGTAGGGCATTTTCTTAAGTAGAGATTTATGGGAAGAGCCCAGCCCCCTGCATGTGGTGCCATCCCTAGGCTGGTGGTGCCAGGTTTTATAAGAAAGCAGGCTGAGCAAGCCATAAGGAACAAGCCAGTAAGTAGCACCCCTCCATGGCCTCTGCATCAGCTCATGCCTGGAGATTCCTACCTTGCTTGAGTTCCTGCCATTACTGATTTTGATAATGCACTGTTTTATGCAACTGTGAGTGAAATAAAACCTTTCCTTCCCAACTTGCTTTTGGTCATGTTGTTTCATCAAAGCAATAGTAAACCTAAACTAAGGCATGAAGTATCTATATTCTTTTTTAGCCTGTAAAAATATTCATACTTCATGGTGACAGCCTGAATATTTTCTGTGTTTGGAGGAGAAATAAAGACCATCAGCTCTTAGTGCATTTGTTTAACTTTGTACTGGGGTGCAAAGTCAGAAATTTAAATGAGGAATATATTTTGGAATTAAATAATTTATTATATGATAACACTATCATTTATACAGAAAGTTTTAAGAAATATGCAAAAATTACTATGTAACTAATAAAGTGAGAAAATTAGGGTACAGAATGAGGCTCCCACTACTCTGCATCACAAAAGACAAAACGGATATTGAAATATTTAAAAACTTCTTTATAGATCAGAAGGAAAACAACATATTTGGGCTAAAATTAAAAAATATATATATTCAAGACTAGTCTTAGATGAAGATATGAGAAATGGATGAGTAACGTTATGTAAGTATGTGGATTTACCATAATGATATAAATCATTCACACATACATTTATAGATGCAACGGTAATATCAGTTTTTAGCAGGTATTTCCATAGAAAGTGAAAATATAATTCGAACAACACAAGACAGAGAAATACAGACAGAGATAGACAGACAAAGACAGACAGAGATTTACTGATTTACTGAGTTTACTATTATAAGACTTCTGTTACCTAATTCTAAGGCTTAATGTATATCACAATAATGCAGACATTATGGTATTGGCAAAAGAACAATGCATAAATTATAAAATTGACAAAAGAATAATTACTAATAGGTAGTATATTTATGTAGATGGACAATGTGTGTTGATTTTACTGATGACCAAAGACAACATGCCTAAGATAGTCCACAAAGATCCCAGCATTATGCTTTTCATAGCCTTATGTAATCTCTAATCTCCTATTCAATAGTCAGTGGCAAAGATGAAGGGATGCTTCTTGCACAATTAGATTACAAAAGATGATGACTTCCCTTTAGTTCTCACAGTCTCACTCTTTGTGGTTTTTTTGCTCAGCAGTGTGAAAAACCGTATGACAAGAAACAGTAAGGTTCTTATTAACAGGCAGAATAATATTTGATTCTTACCCTACAACTCTCAATAAATTGAATTCAGGCAAAGCCACAGATGTGAGCTTAAAAGTGAATCTGTTCAGGCAGGTTTTGACATGATTACATCCGTAAGCAACTCCTTGATTTTAATATTGTAAGAAACTGAAACAGCGGCCCAACTAAGTTATGCCTCAGTACTTAACCTGCTCTCAGCAAGAGGCTGAGAAGACGTGTGCCCCAGTTCTTAAGGTACAGAAACTGTAGGGACAGGCTACCTCATGTGTGCACCCTGAGTTCTCACTTGCTCAGGGGGTTTAGGGAAATCTAATTTCATGAGGGGCTGGTGCTGGCAATCAAAGCTTCTCTGATTCAAGACATCATGGCTACATCATGTGCAGAAGACAGAGTTCTATATTACGAAAAAATTACAGGAAACTACAGCCAATCCTCTCTCTAAACACTCTCAGTCATTCTGAGGCAAGAAATAACTAAGCTCATGATTCCTAACTGCATTAAACAAATTATACCTGTTTTTATGCTTTTGTATTATATATAAATTGATTATACATGCTCTATATTTATTTTCTGTCTAGCTTACTGCATTTAAAATTACATTTAGGTAATATTTCTGTAATGATTTATAATAAAGATCATTTGTTATCATTGGTGTATAGTTGTCTATTGTACACACAAAACATAAATTGTTTATTGATTTTAAACTTAGTGGGACTTTGAGTAGTTTTGTGGATTTTTGTGTATGTGCTTCAAGACAGTGAAGATATTACTGAGCATGTTAACTGATGAACAGTTATATTCATTCAATTTGATATATTTCTCTGGCAAGCAAATTTTGGGATACAGAATAGGAATTTAATTTTATTACATTTTGTCAAAACATTTAAAATTTACTGAGAGAAGTAATACTTATATTTCATTTCTCTAGAGTAGTTAGGAGATCTTAGATTTACTCTAGGGTTCTTTGGGGGTACAGAACCTATAGGATGTGTGTGTGTGTGTGTGTGTGTGTGTGTGTGTGTGTGTGTGTTTGTCTATCAGGTCAAAATAGGTAAAATTGTACCAACAGCTGAATCACACCTGAGAAGCTGAGAACCAGGTAATTGGTCCACAAGTTGGGTAGCTCAGCAGTCCAATCTGGTGCTGAAAACATGGAAGTTCCCTGGAGAATGACTAGTTCTTACACCACAATGGAAGCCTGGAAACACAGGTTCAAATATCAGCAAATAAATCAGATGCAGCAACAAGTAATCAACTCCATGACAAGAGGGAAGGCTAAAGGAACAAAGGGGAAGTAATCTTCCTTCTGCCACTCACCTTTTAGCCTGACTGCTGTTTGAAGTTGCAACTTATAATCAGACAATTCTTCCAGAGTGAATAAAGGCAATCAGCAAAAGAGGTTCCCACTCAGGTGATTCTTTCCAGTTTGTTTCTAGTTGACTTAAAAGCGAACCATAACATATTCAAATTACTCAATGATATAGAAAACAACTATTTGCTTACAAACATTCACCACTTATTTAGTAAATATTTTAATGAGTTGGAAGCCTACAGTTTAACTTCTTTCTTTCTTTTTTTTTTCAACTTATTTTTTTTTATTTTTTTTAATTTATTTTATTTTATTTTACAATATAATTCAACTTTACATATCAGCCATAAATTCCCCCTTTCTCCCTCCTCCCGTCCCGCCCCCCTCCCCCCGTCCCGCCCCCTCCCCCCGGCCCACCCCCCATTTCCATCTCCTCAAGGGCAAAGACTCCCCCGAGGATTGAGATCGACCTGGTGGACTCAGCCCAGGCAGGTCTAGTTCCCTCCTCCCAGGCTGAGCCTAGGGTCTCTACTAAGACCCAGGTTTCAAACAGTCAATTCATGTACTGAGCACAGGGCCCGGTTCAAATGCCTGTATGCCTCTTAAACAGATCAAGCCAATCAACTGTCTCATCCATTCAAAGGGCCTGATCCAGTTGGGGGCCCCTCAGCCATTGGTTCACAGTTCATGTGTTTCTATTCGTTTGGCCATTTGTCCCTGTATTCCATCCATCCCTGGTCCCAACAACTCTTGATCACATAAACCCTCCTCCTTCTTGCCTATTGGACTCCCAAAGCTCCACCCAGGGCCTGACCGTGGATATCTGCATCTAGTTCCCTCTGTTACTGGATGGGGTTTCTAGCACGACAATTAGGGTGTTTGGCCATCTTATCACCAGGGTAGGTCAAATCGGGCTATTTCTCGACTATTGCCAGTAGTTTATTGTGGGGGCATCTTTGTGGATTTCACTCAACTTCATATGGAAAAACAAAAAACCCAGGATAGCCAAAAGAATCCTGTACAATAAAACAACCTCTGGAGGCATCACGATCCCTGACTTCAAGCTCTACTATAGAGCTACAGTAATAAAAACAGCCTGGTACTGGCATAAAAACCGACTTGTGGACCAATGGAATCGAATTGAAGACCCTGACATTAATCCGCACACCTATGAACATATAATTTTTGACAAAGAAGCCAAAAGCGTACAATGGAAAAAAGAAAGCATCTTCAACAAATGGTGCTGGCATAACTGGATATCAACATGCAGAAGGCTGCAAATAGATCCATATTTATCACCATGCACAAAACTTAAGTCCAAGTGGATCAAAGACCTCAACATAAATCCAGCTACTCTGAATCTGCTAGAAGAGAAAGTAGGAAGTAGTCTTGAACGCATTGGCATAGGAGATCGCTTCCTAGGTATAACACCAGTAGCTCAGACACTGAGACAAACAATCAATCAATGGGACCTCTTGAAACTGAAAAGCTTTTGTAGAGCAAAGGATATGGTCAACAAGGCAAAGCGACAGCCCACAGAATGGGAAAAGATTTTCACCAACCCCACATCTGACAGAGGACTGATATCCAGAATATATAGGGAACTCAAGAAATTAAACATCAAAATTCCCAACAGTCCAATTAAGAAATGGGCCATAGAACTAAACAGAGAATTCTCAGCAGAGGAAACACAAATGGCTGAAAGACATTTAAGGAATAACTTCTTTTAAATATCCATCTGATACCATACACTTGAGCAATTATACTTTGGGCTATTAACTGCAGCCTATGGTAACACTTGTTCATACAAAAACATGAACACGATGCCCATATCATTGTAAACAGTATACATAAATATTCTTCAAAAGGTGATGCAGATTTATTTGTGGCATATTAATATAGTTCATATAATTGTCAAGAGAATGAGGCTAAGACACAAAAAGAATAATCCCATGAATCATACGCTGTGTGGTTCTCTGAATTTGACATTTTTGTAATTGTAGAATTTAGAAATGGGAAGTAAGTTCATGATTTTGAGTGAATGAAGGAGGACCTAGAGGTTAAAAGTACCTGTGTATAAAAGGACAATGGTCGTACCATGATGGTAAAGGGAGCTTCTCATCTTGAGTCTACCTCAAAGCCACTGTCCTGGTGTGCCTACTGCATTAAGGAATGTTTCCTTTGGGAAACACTTTGCATCTCTGCATTATTCTTCAATCTACAATTTTGAGACAAAACATTTAATTAAAAATACACATGAAACTCAAATGTTTAGCATGTTGACTAGTGGAGAGTAGTGTTCAACTTCCAATAAAAAGGTGATTAGAAGCAATTTGCAGTTGCCAGGAAAGAGAGATTAATGTGTGTAACTTTCTGAACCATAACTTACCATTTCCAAAGTTTATATGAGGAGAAGACTCTTTAAAATGCATTTTGTTAAGGAAGGAAGTGAAAGAATTCAGAAATGCAGCTATATTTTAAGTGACAAAGAAGAGCAATCTGAAAGCAAAAACTCATCTGTCTGAAAAATTCAATGAAATTTGCTAATTTAGGAGATACTTCTCCCAAAAGATTCACTCCTAGTTATTCTTCACCTTCCCTCTCCCTCTCCCACTCCTTGAGGAAGGATATCCATATTTAGGATCTTCCTGAAGATAAATATAGTTGACAGGGAGTTTGGGAAGTGTCAGTGCATTTGGGAATATCAAACTTTCAAACTACTTTGACTGTTTAAGAATATTAAATAACTTTTAGTATTTATTTTCTATTCAGTTTTTTTAAAGAATAGTACCAGGGATTTTGTAATACATTCTATAAGAACAAGCATTCAAAGAAAGCATGCTTCCTTCTTCCATTTCCTTTATATAGGCTTCCAGGAGATGGTTTGGCCCAGATTAAAGGTAGATCTCCCCAATTCAAAAGAACTGGATTAAAGGTATATCTTCCCACTTCAGAAGATCAGGATTAAATGATCTTCCAACTTGAAATGATTTAAGAAAAAGTCACTCACAGGTGTACTGAGCCACTTTGATTTTAGTTAATGCCAATTGTAGTCAAATTGACAACCAAGAACATCTTTCATATTACAGTTAATTCTTGTCTGCACATATATATGATAACATGTGTCTATCAGTACAGTCTTCGGTTTCTTTAGCTGTGACAAAACACCATGACCAAGTCAACTTATAGAAGAAAGAATTTACTTTGAGCTTACAGTTTCACAGGGGAAGAGTCCATCACCTTCACTGCAGTGAAGCATGGCAGTCACACAGTAGGCATGAATGCTGTAACAGTGCATCTTGACCCATTACCAGGGAGCAGAAAGTACACTGGAAATGGTGAAAAGCTTTTGAAGCCCCTTACCTCAAGTAACATGGCCTTTGAAATCCCAAAGCCTATTTTCAGCAAGGCCACACTTCTTAAACCTATGTAAACAGTGTTACTAACTAGCAACCTGATATTCAGATATCTGAGAAAATTGGGGATATCCCATTCAAACTTCTACAGGTACCAATTAGGATGCTTTCATCGTCTTATCAGCCTACTGTGGTGTACTTAACTTCTTAAAAAATGATTTCTTTGAGAATTTCATGTAATGTGCTTTGACCATATTCACAATCTCCTCCAACTCCTCCCAGATCTACCCTTTCTTAACCTATTCAACTTCTCCCCTCCTCCTATCTTGTCTAATTTGTTCTTTCCATATATTTCTGAATGTGTGACCTCCGAATAGAGAATGGCTTACTCTAATGGGGCAACATTCTTAAAGAATACTGACTCTTCCTCTCCTAGCAGCTATTAATTGCTAATATATTCTTGGTTACAGGTAGGACTTCATGTTAACCTCCACTATCCATGCAGAAAACTGGACTGACTTGGGCTTGTATGGGCATACACACACACACACACACACACACACACACACACACACACACACAGAGAGAGAGAGAGAGAGAGAGAGAGAGAGAGAGAGAGAGAGAGAGAGAGACATAAACATATAAATAAATACGTAAGCAAATGAGACCCAAATTTAATGCTCTTTTATCTGACTTTGAATTCAACATGGACATCCACAGAGTTATTGGTAAAAATGTATAAAGTAATCTGAAAGTCTAACTAGAAAGGAAGTAAAAAACCAATAATTATAGCAAGCACAATCCTGGAAATAAAACCCTTCAGATAATTGATGTACCCAATCTATGAGTGCATCCAGAAAAATAATTAAAAAATATCCTTAAATCTCTGCATAAGAAGATACTAATATCCCTCAAGACAATTTGGACTATTTACCTTCACTTCAAAACTAAAGTTAAGGATTAATATATACACTATATTTAGGTTAGAATTTGACACTTTACACAAATTAGAGTCACCTGGGATTATATCTTCAACTGAGGAAATGTCTCCATAAGATTGTCCAGCAGGCATGCCTGAGGGGATTTTCTTGATTAATGTTTGATATGGTAGGGCACTCCTGGGCAGGAGCTCCTGGGTTATAGAAGACAACAAGCTGCTTAAGTCACTGAAAGTAAGCCAGTAGTCAGCGTCCCCCTATGGTCTCCACTTCAGCTGCTGCCCCCAGTTTCCTGCTTCAGTTCTTGCCTTGGCTTCTCTTAATAAACTTATGAGCTGAATGAACTCTTTTCTACCCAAATATCTTTTGATCATGTTTGTCACAGTAACAGAAAACAAACTGAACAAACAATATCATTGAAAGTCCAAACTTAATTCTTTGGGGAATTCTAAAAGTCATTTGGAAATAACTTATATAGGTTGTAGAGAAGTTTTTGTATTACTGGCCTGATGAATATTTAACCTGTTTCTGTGAGAGACTTTCATTGCTGTGTGCTGCGTAAATGAACTTTGGAGGGAGTTAAGCTGCAGTAGACTTAAGGCTTCTAAAATGATACTATGTTATTGTTGTGTTCTACAAATGGGCTTTATCTCTGAAATGAGCTTTCTGGACCTTCTCTGGAGCCTCCATGACACAAACTACATGGGCAGCAAGATTTACATGAAGGAATCAGTAAGAGGATTCACATCTGCAACAGAGGAAGGGGCAGGCAGGCCTCAAAACTACTGGCATAGAAGATGCATATATATACATCAAATATATATATATATATTACATATATATGTATATATGTATACATATTAGAGAGCCTCAAGTACATAAGAAATATTTATCTAACATTTTATGTTCAAATATATGAAATGTTATTTTAAAGCTGGATAGTTTTAAAAGATGTTGAGAGCATCAACCCAATTGGAAGCATGCAGAAAGAGAAATACACAGTGGAATCCCTATGAAAAGTCCTCTTTGTGTTTTCATCCAGGTGGGGCCCAAGCAGTTGGGATTCAGAAAGAAGACAGGCAGATAGCAGGTATGATTTAAACATAGGATTAATTGTGGTTTGAAAGGATAAATCAAAGGTAATTGACTTAATACTATCCCAGTCTTTGCTCCCTCCCCAGACAAAATGGAACTAATTAGCTTATAAGAATTAGGCCTTATTCCTCAGATAAAGAACTAAATCAATGGGAGCAGGCCTATTCCTTTCATGAAACAGCATTAGAAATTTGAATCAATTCTGAGGCATCCCTGCACTGACCTGAAATTGGAAGAGGGAGCACAGAGGATAAGCATCCTGGAACACTTGAAGATGCTGGGTTATCAACACAGACTTCTGTTCCCAACCTGATCTGTGCTTGATATGTACTGATACCAAGATGAAAATCAATAGCATAACATTACAACTCGTAGTTCATCACAATAGAGGACAGATTATGGGTATTTTGTGTGGGACTTTTTCCAATTCCTTTATTTGTATTAGCTTACATAAAAACTAATGAATAGAAGGATGTTACTCATTACAATAACTATGTGTGTGTTTGTGTGTGTGTATGTGTGTGTAAACCATTATTATAAAGAATTTAAAATATGTTCATAATATATTAAATATGAAGTCACAGTAACAGAGAAAGGAGATACATACAAAGTTATGTGTGTAATGCAAATATATGTGAGTGTGCTGGGTATGAACATCTGTGTGGTATCCAAAGGAGAAGAATGGAAAGGATCTAAGAAATACGTGTTGCAAATTTCTGAGTTTCAAAGTGTCCTACCATAGTGTATGTTATTGTCATAAATGGAGGAGAAACAATTAAAGAGTAAAGAGAAGACAAGGAAAAGAAGTGTTTTACATGGGTCAGCTGCTTACAACTTGACTGGAGGCTTTTAATTGAAACGGAATGGAGAGCTGTATTGTCTTTTGATATTATTAGAAGATAAGGGGAAGTGTGCTCTAAGGTTTTAGGAAAATTAATGAAAGCATAGAGAGGATTGGTCACACACTTAAGCTGGTAGAGAATTTAGGATACTTTTATGCTGCTGTTATGTAAAACATGGAATAGAATTTTGTTTATGACCGATTCTGTAAGACTACCTCCATAAACAGGCTATAGTGATGAAGAAATGAAGTTAGAAAGCTGCATACTTTAGAAGATTTGTTTCTGTAAAAACATACATTTTTTTGGAAGACCCTGTGAACCAGAAGCAATGAATATCATATATACACATGTATAAAAATACAAATCAAATTGGGGCTTAAATAGCAATGATGTTGTCATAAAATTACTTGTTGAAAGAAAAAATGTTCAAGAAATGAATAATATATTTAAGCTAGAGTGGATGGAATATGAATTATATGAAATATAAATGTAGCAATAGTCACTGGAAACACATTTTTGTTTGGATTTTATGAATTTTTTGGTATATTGCTGTTCACAAATTCTTGTATAATCCTTTAAATTTCTATAAGGCCAAGAGTTATATGTCCCATTCTGTTTCCGATGTTAGTAATTTTAACAATTACTCCTCTCTCATTATTTTCTTTCCCTCTCTGTAATTCTAAGTATCTTTTGTCAATTTGATTAATATTTTCAAAGAAACAAGTCTTAGTTTTTTCTGCTCTTTTTTACACTTTTTCATTAATTTCATAATAATTCTGTGTTTTCATTACTTCTGCTTTATTTCAGTTGGTTCTTCTTTACAAGTGCCCCAATGCTGAAATTTTAGTTTGATTCACAAAAACGTTCTTTTCTATTAACATGGGGACCATTTCTGCCTGGTTTTGGGGTCATCCCATTTATTTTGATATGCTGCCTCTCTGCCTCTTAATTTCAATCATCTCTATGCAAATTTCCAATTTCTTTAGTTAATTATCTCTTGTGTAATTGATTAAGAATTACTGATTTCACTTCTACATATATGATAGGTTTTTGTATAATTAAAAAATCTTAAATTTATTGAGGTTGGTTTTGTAGCATAACATGTGGACTCTTCTGTGAAAAGGGCCATGTAGACTTGCAACCATTACATCATCAGCTGTGATAGTGTGTTGTGCCCTTTAGAACTCTACTAGATATGACTTAGGTCTGCTATAGCAAAATAATCCAAACTGGTTAACTAAAACACAGTGTGGAGGCCAGAAGTTCAAAAGCCTGTGGTCCTCAAGATCATGCTGTTGAATTTCCTGGAAACTGCCTGGAAGAGAAAGTTTCATGTCCTCCTCTTGGCTTCCTGTGCTGATGGCTATCATTCAGCGAGCTGTACTACTCCAGCCTTTTCTGTGTAGCATGAATCTTAAAAGTTCTTATTAGTAAAAGTCAAACCTGAAGCCAAGCATTGGGCTCAATGCCGGATGATCAAAGAAGCAGAACCAGCCACAGCTAACCTCACCTCGCCAATTCCTCAGCTGATCTTGGTTCCTCAATCTGGAAGCCTCTGTTTCCTCATCCAAATGGATCTCAGCTGAACTGTTGCTAAAAGCTTCAAAGCTTAAAGAGGTTCTAGTTCCTGGTCTTCACGCCTTATATGCCTTTCTGCTTTCTGCCATCACTTCCTGGGATTAAAGGTGTGAGTCACCATGCCTGACTGTTTCCAGTGTGGCTTTGAACTCACAGAGATCCAGAGGGATCTCTGCTTCTGGAATGCTAGGATTAAAGGCGTGTGTGCCATCATTTTCAGGCTTCTATATCTAGTGGCTGTTTTGTTCTATGACCCCAGATGTTTATTTGGGTGCACAATATTTTGAGGAACACAATATCACCACATTTCTGGTTTTGCTACACGATGTTCTGTCTTTGAGTACCTGCCTACATACAAATTTCATGCTTTCATTAGGACACTCATTACAACAATTAATTACAACAGGTTAGGATTCACCTTAATGATCTCAATTTAACTAGACTAGTTCTGTGAACATCTTCTACTTATGGTCACACTGGAGATAAGATCATCAGCAATTATTGTAGATAGACAAAATTCAGTAGTCACATACATATGTTTAATGTTTACATCTTGTATATATTTTTTGTTTTAAACAAAACAAAAACAAGTTTTGGGAATGTAGGGTACCAACATATTTTTCTAATTCTTCCAGCCATTGTGCTTAAGTCAATATCTAGAACATAATTTCTGTCTAGTACTCTATCTCAAGGAAGAAATGAAAGGCTCTGTGTTATCCCACCCTACATTCAACCAAAATAACTGAGCTCAGGAGAGTATGTGATGTGCTTTGCCTAGAATACAGCCTGTGCTTTAATCAGTAGCTGGCTCTTCACTGCTATTCAAAAGAACTCCTCTTTGTTCTATATAAACAGTATTCTGCAGCAAAATGAGCTCTGTAATTGTAAAGAGTTTTTTCAACTCAGTAGACCTAACAGAGTAAATTAACCAATCTCACCTTCAATTTTCACAAACTATCAAGCTGTTAGTCAGTGTTATATTGTACATGTTGGTTAAATTCAAAGTTTTGCTTAAAATTTTTGTATGGCACTCTCTTATAACCAACTGGCATCAAATTGTGCAAGTGTGATATAAAGTAAAATATATTGAAATTGATTTTGTCTTTATGCTTCATCATGTTATTTTCAAGATAAATGAATAATTCTGGTCAATCCATTAGAGTTGCTTTATGGAATAAAATTTTTAAATTATTTTCTCAACTAATCATCCCAAACGGCAAATCCTGACTACTGCAATGTACTTTAAAATAGCTTATTTCGAGTACAGTTCTAATTTTGTTTAACATTTCGTATTAGTCTCCAAGCCAGGTCAAAGCGACCTTGAAAACATTATTGGTTAAAAGTATTATCAAACTTTTAGATGCTAAAAAAATGCTTAAATTGACCATGTAGGTTTTAAGACATAAAATTAAATTGTGTTATTATAATAGTAATGGCACAAGCAATAATGTTGCTTTTATGGATTCTTTTAAAATTGATAAGTGGCCATGTTTTTAAGTTCATTTTAGTATTAATTATAGCTCTAGGAGGAATTTTATGAATTCAATTTAAGACTTTATTTTGCCAGTCGAAACAATATGCACATCATGATCTTGATTTGAAGCCTGGGTAAGGGAAGAAGGACTCACAATCTTAGTACAGTTTTGTTGCATGTAAGCAGTCATTATGGAAGTTTATGTTTGTTTGTATAAATGTATGAAGTTATATTTACAAAAAATTAGATTATCATATGTATATGAAGATTTGATTTAAATAATGTTTCCTTGACATTTATGCATAGTAAAATGATCATGACAATAATCTATAGTCTTTTTTGAAAAGATATTTTATGTCTCTATAGCTCAAATGTAACAATTTAAATATGATCATTGTACCATTCTATTAGCATAACAGAAGAAATACTATTAAATATAATTAAAGTAATTTGTAAATGTCTTTATAGGTCAACTGATTTAATAAGGATGTAATAAAATTAAGAATGCACTTAACAGCAATTAATATAAGGCATAGCTAATAACCTTGTTGAATATACCTTTAGATTTCCTAAAACAAATGAAATTTAAAAGAAATGAAAAATGCTACTTTCTAAAAGTAATAAATTTTCCCTTTGTGGTTTTGTATCTAATCATACAGTCAAGCACTTAATATTTATAAACTCTGATGTGTATGTATGTGTGAATGTTTATGTATAGAAGTGAAGTGTGTGTAAATGATTATGTGTGGGAAAGAACGTGTATGTATATGGGTGTCTCGATGTAGTAAGGAATGTGTATGTGTGAGTATGTGTAGGAATGAATGTGTATGAATGTCTCTATGTAGGATGAATGTATATGTGAGTGTATATGTGTGGAAATGAGTGTGTGTGTGTGTGTGTGTGTGTGTGTGTGTGTGTGTGCCTCCTTGTAGGAGTGAATGTGTATGTCTAGCGGTAGCAACAAATTTGTGTGTGAGTGTCAGTGTGTAACAATGCATATGTGTGTGTAAGTTACTGTATGTAGGAATGAAGGTCTTTGTATGTGAGTGCCTCTTTGTGGGACTGAATATGTGTGCATGCAAAAATCTGCATAAGAACTATGCTTCACTTTATTATATTTTGCACAATGTACGTTGGATAACTTAAAGAAAGCTATATGTCCTTAATAAGTGATCAGGAAAGAGTTATCAGTAATAGTTTTAAAACACTTAATATGCCTAATCAAGTGCACATATTTGTTTTGATTTTTCAACTTGAATGGACACAATTGAAACTTACGTGATGCTGATAAAGTTGCTTCATATACTTACTTAGTCTGTTAAAAAGCCTTGCTATTTTTATGAGCTGTGACATATACTGTATATGTTTATGCATATACAAACAGTGCAGTTTGCTTTACCAATGCCTTTAAAACATACTGTTTCTCATGGTTAATATTACTTACCAACTTGATAGGAACTAGAATCCCCTAGAAAATAAGCTTCTGGGCATGTTTGTGAGAAAGTTTCTTGATTAGATTAACAGAGGTTGGAATACTTACCACTGTTGCTGAGACCATTAGTTCCACTAATGAATACATCCCCTCTCTTCCACTCTCATTGGTGTTGGAATGCTTATTTCAGAAAGAATCCCACAACATTTCCCTGGCTTAAATCTTAGACTGAATGGGAAGGAGAAAGGTAGCTACTTGAGCATAAGCATGCATCTCTGTTTTCTTCCTCACTATGCAGTATAACCATCTTAAGTTCCTGCTGCCATGACTTCCCACTACGTTGGAGTACACCTACCAACACTTTTAATCGCAGCACTCTGGAGACAGAGGCAGTCAGGTCTCTGAGTTGGAGGGCAGCCTGCTCTACAGATTAAGTTCCAGTACAGACAGGGCGACACACAGAAACCCTGCAGCAACAACAACAACAAAAACTAAAACCCAAATATCAAAAACTAAAACCCAAATACCAAAAACCAAAACTAAACCAAAAAAAAAAATCACCTGTACTCTACAAAATTGGAAAATCTGAAAGAAATGGATAATTTTCTTGATAGATACCATTCCAAAGTTAAATCAAGATCAGATAAACAATTCAAATAGACACATGAGGAAGTAGGAGTCATTAAAATCTCCCAAGCAAAAAATCCCAGGGCCCAACAGTTTTAGCACAGAACTCTACGAGACTTTCATAGGAGAGCTAATACCAATACTCCTCAAATTATTTCACACAATAGAAACAGAAGAAATGTTGCCAAATTCATTTTATGAGGCCATAGTCACCTTGATACCCAAACCACATAAAGATTCAACAAAGAGGATTACAGACCAATTTCCTTCATGAACATCGATGCAAAAATATTCAATAAAATACTGGCAAATTGAATCCAAGAACACATCAAGAAGTTCATCCCTAGAAAAACACGACTCTGAACTAATATCCCCTGTCCTTTTGGTACTTTATTTTGAAGGAACGCCTAGCAATTTTCCAGGCTCACCACAGCCTTAAATTCTCCTGCCTCAGATTCTGAAGTTGCTGAGCTATATGCCTGAGCTATCATAGCTAGATAATGTAATTTCAATTTTAAGATTTTTTGTAGAATTCACCAACAAAATAATTAGAATATACATTTTGTTAATGGGAAGTTAAAATATTTAAATAAATATTTGTTTTGGAATGCTTTGTAAAACCTTTAGGGATGAGGAATTGGACCATTTATATAAATGATCAAAAATTAATTTTTATGATATTATTTGAATATAATCCAAAGTAAAACACTTATTTCTGCATCTGCCAGAATAAAATCATTCAACTTTGTTGAATAAAATCAAAGACTTTAAAATGGAGATGTGTTCAATACTCATGAAATTGAAGAATATATATTAACTAGGCCCTTGCCCTCAAGTATGACTGCCTTAATCTGATCCAGTGAAGATACATAGTGCCCCCAACTAAGCAGCTAAATAATTTAATTTAATTTTAAAGAGAATAGATACTTATGAGGCTGCCTGTTTTGAATGTGTGTGTGTGTGTGTGTGTGTGTGTGTGTGTGTGTGTGTGTGTGTTAGAAGCAACTTAAGAATTCCTTTTGGCTCATCGTCCATCATGGCAGGGAATTCAGCAGTATAAACAAACACAAGGAAGCTGGTCACAGAGCATCCACAGTGAGGAAGCAGAGAGAGATGAGTGTTGATGCTCAGGTTGCTGTATCTTCTTCTTTCAGTCTGGAGCTCAGAGTGATGCCATCCATAATCAGTGTAGGTCATCCTACTTTAGTTAACTCATTTTAGAAACTACATCACAAATATGCCCAGAAGTGTGTCACCTTGGGTTTTCTATATCATGTCAAGTATACAATGCTAGACATCCCTATCAGCACAGAGGGATAGAAATGTTCACATATGTAGACATTTGATCTTTAACATGGGAAGATTGGGAACATAATGCTCAACCTCAGCTCAGTCTGAATGCCCATTACTATTAATTGATGTTAGTTTTCGTTTTCTAAATACCATTAGTGCAAATGTGATACTGTTCTTTCCTAGTCTTTGCCATTTAGAGAAATTTTGTCCCTTTGTACCTGGGAAAATATTCTTCAGTGTAAGTACAGAAGGCAGTAGTTTCCTCGTATATGTTTGGTTTCAAATGCTTGTCCTCTTAGAATTCTGAAATTAACAAATGCTTTAAATTTATTGGGTAAAATATACACTACAGATAAGTAACTTTCTATCATCTACCATTGTCCCCTGTCATCCATGCTTTTATTTAGTAATAGACCCATGAAACTGAGGAGATGGGGTGATTCATACAGAGCAATAGTTAAATAAATTTTGGTAGGAGCCTTGTTAGCGGGAACTAAGGACATGTGAATTACAGCATAACCTCAAGACAGGTCTATGAGCTACTGAACAAAAACCCTTTCCCAACTCTTGAGGTCACATTCAGTTCAAGACTGCTAAACATTAAAATGGTATAGTGTCATATCAGGATGAAAAGCAATGAGGGACTAGTGAGTTATATTCATTCTTCAGCATGGTGAGGGCGTGAGAAGGTCACACTTTCCCAAGAAGGGAGGAGGTATGAAATCAAACCACGGGATCTTTAGGGATTTTTGTGAATAAGGAGAGAGATAAGTAAAAAGCAATTTAAGGAGTCCATCAATAAAATAATGGAAATCCCTAAAGCTGTTTTATGGTCCTATGAAATTGAGAGCAAGCAGTAATTTTCCACTCCCATCATGAACATCTTTTCCCTAGCCAAGTCCCCCAGATCTCTATTTAATTGAGTTTGTAGCATTTAAGCCAAAGGCTTCAAAGTAAATCTAGTTTTAAAAGAGAAAGTCATGCCCACTGTGTAAGTGCAAGCTCCGCTTTCAACCTTAGCCCTGGCATTTACTATCAGAAAGTGAGTCTTTGAGGAAGAATTTAAATCTGAAAATCTAACAACAATAATAACAGGAATATTAGTATCTATCCTGCCTATCTTCCTGGCCCCACAAGTAAATTAACACAATATGTTGGTAACCACTTTATAAATGGGAATGAGACTTTAATGTTCTGAAAAAAAATCTGTAAATGATATTTTGGCCACAGTAGCAAGTGTTTGGATGGCTCATAGGATGATGTAGAAATAAATTGTATGATTTCCCTTTTAAAAGTTTTCAATCCACGTGAAATAACACTGACTTGGTAGAAATGTTGTTATAGGACTTTTGTCTCAGGGCTGCACATCTAGTGAGTCAGATAGGTTGAGAGGTATAAAGTAACAATCTGATTACCCAAGGAACTTGGGGGTGTACAAGGAATGGAACTTTTGGAGTTGAAATAGCATAGGCAAAAGCACTGAAGAAGGGAATGAGGATGATTTATATAGAGCCAGTGAATACTTGGTAGATAAGGGAGAAATACAAATGAAATCATTTAAGGAAAATTTCACATTATTATTCATACAAACCAAGAAGTAACGTTAAGGAATGAATAAATATTCAGCCATAAAAGGTTTAAGTTATAGATACATAATACAGTGTGGGTACATTTCTAAAACATTATTCTTGGAGAAAATTATATCATGCCATTTGCATAAATGATGCAGAAAAGATAAATCCATAGGGACAGAAAGAGATTGGTGGTGTTCAGAAGTTAGAGGAAGGGAAATGGAGAATGACTGCTTTGTGGCTGTGGGGTTTTGTTCTGGCTGATGAGAACGCTTTGGAATCAGGTAACGATGGTGTCATCTCACTGCGAACCCACTAGAAACCACTGGCTTTTCACTTTGAAATGGTTAATTATCTGCTTAGTGAAATCCACCCCAGTAAAGAGAGAAATAAGTAAAATACACAGACGGTTTGCACTGGGGGCTCATGGACACCATGTATTTATAGGAACTAAACCTTCCCATGTTTCTTGCCAAATTTATTTGGAATAATGTTCTCATCAACTGGCACCTCATGCTCAGCTATTTCTAGCATTCCACTTGTTAAATACTCAATATCTCTATTTGTCAGTTGAGTATTGTTCATATTTCGACATCTATAAAAAATCTTCATACTTATCCAAAACTATGCATCCTTAAAAATCCACACTAATACAAATCAAACAACAAATGTACCTCCTGCTCTTTAGGTGAACTTAGAAAATTACATCATCACGTTGTGGTATCGATTTTTTTTTTTAAACCGATGATTCTTGTAGCCAGCACACCCTTTGCCATTCATCTACATCTTCATGTTACTGTTTCCTTGTTAACAGATCGACTGTCTGGTTTCTCCTCCTTCGTGTCTTCACTTGCAGCATATTGAAGCTAGATTAATTTTTAATACCACTGAGTATTTTTTTCTCGTATAAATAACTGCAAAAGCAGATTGGCAGGCCTGGCAAAAGGCCCCCCAGGCCTTTAGAGACATGGAATTTTTATCTTTTAGATGCCCAGCTCTGACCCATTGCTTCTATCTTGATGCTCACTTCATAACCTGGGATATTTGGGGACAGTCTACATCATGTATCTGCAAAGACAATGCATGAAACAGTAAACCTACGTAAGGTCACTACCCAGGTTTTTTAATCTCTTTTTAAGAGACATATCAAGGAATCTTAAATAATAATTTTTTAATATCTCCTAGGTCACGATAAATGGCAAGGATCAGCAGAATATAATCCCGTCATTAGACATTTACTATCCTGAATATAGTGAATGCCTGTGTGTGTAATTATAATTATAAAATGCCTGTCATGCAGATAGCAAACAATCTCTTCCTTTTACATATTAAATATTATGTAGGTGATATTTATATAAATGTATTATGTTTTCACTAGATATTTTATTTACATATTATTTTATAATTTTTATATATGTATTATTGCATGTACTTTCTAAAATGTATTATTTATACATAAAATATTCTAGTTTCCACATCAGTCACTGTAATTCTATTCATTAAACTACTCAGTATGTTTTTCCGCACCAGACAAGGTACAGAAGAGCAAAGGCAAACTTGGCACTGCCTCTCAAGGATTCCTGGGAGTGGGAAGGAAGCATTCTTTCACCCAACAAATGAGATAGGAGCACAAAAACGGAAGTTAAGGACCACCATTGGTGAGAACTTAGAACAAATCTGCCTCACACGGAGAGTGGATCAACTGAACTTTAGTTGTACAGTTGATATTACACCAAAATAAATAAGAGCTGGAGATGCTTCTAGGTTAGAGCGAGCACAAAACAAATTCAACTGAGGGAGAGAGGAACTGAAAAAGAATTGTGAGTCTAGAGTTCTTAACAAACTCATTGAGGGAAAGTGATTGGACTACACACAGTAAAGGCCTTTCAGCAAAAGAAAGATTTTATAGTGGTCAACTGGCAAGGGGTACTATCAGTCCATGATTTGTGCTTCATCATTAATGCAGGGTGTTTTGTTTTGACACATAAAATGATCCTCTTGCCTATAGGTGCAGGACTCACCTTCCAAACAACTGTGTCCTAGATACATCATAGGCAGCATGGTTTTCTTGAGTCTTTAAAGATTCTACCAAATACCATTTTTAATCATAAAATACATATACATATACCAAAGTTGGTTATTTCCTCCTTATGTTTTATTTTCTCTTTTGATATCTGCTTCTGATATTAAACGCTGAGTCTCCTGAAGCCAGAAATGTGACATTCTCAAGTTTGTTCCCTGTTACCCAGCAAAAAATTTGGCACAGAGGAATGCAGAAAAATAGTTCTATATGAACAAATGAATGAATGTTGATCATATTTATTTATTTTACTCTGAATTCAGCTCTAAGAGCTGTATTACATTATTGCACAATTTCTCTCAGACTACAAAGTATCTAAGGAGAAAAATAACATAACATTATATTTCTAAACCTCTAAATGTACTATTCTGGTTTAAGAACACCATTGGGATAGCTTGATGAAATGGTTCTGACACTAATACTGAATCTCTTTAGCACTAATGAAAGCAAATTGCTTTCCATCTTAGAAGCAAAATTGTTAGGACTTTCTCCTGAAGATGTTTTCAGTTGCTAACAGCCACTCTACTTATTACTTCTCTTATTTACTAAAATGTCTCTGTTCTCAGACATTCTGAGGAGGAAAGATTGTTCCTCTCTCTGCTTTCACTTGTGTGTCTGTAGGTGTAGTTAAGGCATAATCACTGAGAGTTGAGAGACTAGCAAACAAAACACTATTATTTGGGGTTATGATCAATGTATTCACTTGAAAGGAATTAAAGAGAATAAGTTGTGGCATAATTTCAATTTGTTATTTAAGCACTGAACTCTCACTATAAAGATGCTTCACCAGAGGGTGAAGGATGGATGTGTCTGAGAAAAGCATATTTTATTACCATCCTTCTGCATATTAGATAATTTCTAGCAGGATGTTCAAGTAATCCTCCTTCTCAATTTTTAAATTTTTCCTAAGTAGAATGTTTTTCAAATATATACTGTTAAGGTTGTGTTGTGTTTCTCTCTGAGGCCTGAGATTGAATACATATATATGGAAGTCTGCATATTTATATATTATGTAGGCATGTGTGTATATGTGTATATATATATAGACATGTATTCATGAGCATGTCATATTTTACAGACACCCGAAAGAGCAGGGTGAAAAGAACAATGTTTATCTTTTAATGTATCATGTTCATGAAAGAACATTCACATTAACATTAACATTAACATTAACAAAGATTATATTTCTATAATCCTAAATACATAAACTGAATCCTAAAGGAGATGGCATTATTTTCTGCAGTTCACTTATCTAGAAAGCACCTATCCAGGGATGCCAGTATCATATAGTGATTGCGAGATCAGGGGAAGGATGCACAGAACTGTCTCAATGAATCCCAGCAGACTTAACGCCAGGCTGTTGGCCATTGTAACGAATCTTCATTTAAAGGAAAGCTCTTTCCTATAAATAAGCACCTTTAACATTTTGATTAACGACAAGGTAAAACTGGGATTCAAATCAATGCAATCTGTGTCCCAAACACATCGTTTTTCCCCACTGTGCATCTCGAGGTGATTATATTTTCTTAAGAAGGGTTTGGAATCTTCCTTGACAAACTATGATTTTAATGACCAAACAACTTCTGAGTTAGGAAGTAAGTTTGGCAGCATCTGATTCTGATGAGCATGAGGAAGGGCAGACTGAATAAGAAGAATAGATTTCAGCAATTAGGGTAATTGGAACAGAAATAATTTAGTTTGGACTACATATAAATGTTTATATATCAAAATTTTACCTTAATTAAGCATCAGCTCAACTATGGACTGTAGTATCATTTTCCAAAAAGAGACTGCCTGATGGACAAAAAGTACATAATATAATTCATTAACTTCTAGTGATTAGAGTTAGGATAAAATATGTGTGTTGGGGGGCAGAAGTAAGCCTCATGTCTGAAGAATTAAATAAAGACCAGATAGAGGCTCTTAAGCCTTCTTTGTCTCAGAACTTATTTTAACACAACAGTTGTTGGTGCATTGTTATACAAAAACATAGTGTTTATATACATACATACATACATACATACATACATACATACATATGCACATGCACACACATGTTTTTCATTTTTGTTTTGTTTTTTTAGAGACAGGATTTCTCCATGTAGTTTTGGTGCCTGTCCTGGATCTTGCTCTGTAGACCAGACTAGCCTCCAACTCCCAGAGATCTGCCTGGCTCTGCCTCCCGAGTGCTGGTATTAAGGCACGCATCATGGCCGCCCAGCTTCATGATTTTCATTTTATAAATGATTACAATATACTCAATCTCTATAATGTCCTTTGTGGGAAAACATGTATTTGGAAGTAATTTGGTACTCTATCACTTCAATGGTAGACATAAAAATAAGAAATGAATTTTGGTGATAGCCAAATTAGGAAATTTTCAGTTAGTTTCCATTATGATGTCTTAAACACTGAATATTAGAAAATATGTAATTCTTCAGAGTTGACAGTGGGACTAACAGATGAGTGTTTATAGTTCAGTAAAGAATATATTAACCATCACAACTAAATTTGCACAGCTCTCAGTGCAAAATTTATAAAAAAGTGTTATTATTATATGAATATACAATAATCAGATTTTATGAAAATCTGAGGCTAACAGTATATAACCTATAAAAAACTTAAAAAATTGTTTATGTTTACTGCCTAAATATATGAGAAATTATACATTTCAGAAAATCACTTGCATTGGCATAATGCATTCTGATATACACTGTAATAAACTTGTATAAATATAATAAATATGCCAAAACTTAATAATTTTAGAAACATAAGCTTGGTATAAAAACTAGCTTGTCTTATGCTATTTACAGTACAACTAATTAGAATATAATTTTATCTAGTATATAAACATAAACAATATAGGTTTGAACATTATATAAGTTTAAAAGTCATGTGAGTTCAAACAAAAAATTACCTAAATCACAGAGAAGAATGTAGACATGCAATTCTGGCACGGCAAGCTACCATATTTACACTTTTACCTATTCTGAAATATCAACACCACAGACTTAAGTAATGTTAATATTTCTCACAGCATTCTAGGTTTATAAAGAAACACATTTTGATACTTTCTTTTGTTGCTATAATAATAGTAAGTTATTAAAAGTAAATGACTCAGAAGTCCCCTTCGTAGGACATAGATTTTCAGTCCTTTAAATGTTAACTGGACCTAACACTTTACTGTTTCTCTAATGCAGGTTTTCAATTTTAAAAATACATTTTTCTTTTCTTTTATTTTCTTTCTTGTTTTTTTCTTTCTTGTCCCCCCTCCCCCCAGACAGGGTTTCCCTGCATAGCTCTGGTTGTCCTGGAACTCACTATGTAGTCCAGGCTGGTGTTAAACTCAGCGATTCACCTTCCTTTCCCTCCCTGAGGGCTGGTAGGATTAAAGGCATATGCCACTACTGCCCAGCCTTAAAAAGACATTCTTCATTAGGAGAGGTTTTGCTAAGGCAATATTTTGCTTCTTGTATTGAAGACTTTTAAAGTTACCCTTACCCTGGTTTTATCATTAAAATTTTTTGTTGTTGTTGTTATTAATGAATTGTTTTGAACTAAATAGCCAACTTTATACAGCCAATAACATTGCTGTAAGGAAATTCTCATTGTGGTTAGCAACATTATTAAATATTCTGTACCTCAGATTTGTAGCATATTAAATTGCAAGAGTGATTATCTGGAGACAATCATCTCCAGCTGAGAAGGCTTTTATTTCCTGTACTGTGGTCTTCATTTTAGGGTTTGGAGAAATCCATCACCTCTTAGGGTCCAGATGGTCTGCAGTTATTTTCTCAAGCACACTATGACCCAGTTGTAGCTCCATGACTTTGGAAAACTTCAGACAAGAGAGAGAACCTCAGGAAAATGTCCTCTTGGGCCAAACAAGGCCACAAGGAAGGAGAGTGCAGATGGAAGAAATCGGATAATGTGTCACAGATACTGTGTCCTCAACCTCTGCCACAGTGCTATCCTGGAACTAGCTAAACAATTTACAAACAGCAGTGGGGATAGAAAAAGAAATCTTCATTCTTGAAGTGAAACTGAAGTTATGTCTCTGTCACCAGTCACCTTCTTTTCTGGGTGACCACGGCTGCACAGGCCACGGCAGCCACTAATTACCTGTTTAGTTCCTTATCATGTTATGACTGCTTCTTGATATTAACGGTTTTTATATTATTTCTACTATTTATTTATTTATTTAGATTAGATTATTTATATTACTGTTGGGGTTTTTTTTTGTCTTTTTTTTCAATTAAAGTATAATTGCACCATTTCTCACCCTCCCCTTTCCTCCCTCCAAGACCTATTGCATATTCCCTGACTTGGATTTTCTAGAATTTGTGGCCTCTTTTCTCTAATTGTTCCTGTTACTTCACAGTGTTACTTATTTTAACTGATTGCTCCGTGTTCTATGTCTCCTGCATGCAACCCAAATTTCATTTTGGAGAAAAATGATCAGAAGTTCAAAATGCATTTTTTAACCAGTATTTAATGTTGTTGATATATACCTATGTCACCAATAATACTTTAGGGCTACAATTCCAACAAATAGACTCAAATTAGAGACCGATGTTCATGGATTCACTATGGCAAGATCTCGGTATGGGAAAGAGTAATGGATTACATTGGGAGAAGAAAAAAATGGAGTACAATGTATTTATAAAATAGTCCTCAACCAATATCACAAGAAGAAATAAGAATGCAAGATGACCATTTCTACCCAGAATACTACAAAACATCACTTCTTGGTTAATTTTTAAAAATAAGAGTTTATTAAATGTATATCATTATAGTGGTATTCTATTTGTACTGAAATGTGATTTTATTTGTATGTTAATAAATAAAGTTGCTTAGGGGTCAGAGCTAGGTAGATCTCTGTGTGTTCAAGGATACAGCTAGCATTGGAGACACACGCCCTTGATCTCAATACCAACCATAGAAAACTTGGGAGGTCTGGACAGAGAGGCAGTGACGAGACAGCCACGTAGTTAGTTTATAACCAATGAGAAGGAAGAAACAGGACTCCTTATAAATCAACCGCACAGGAAGAAACTCCCTTTTCGGAGAGCTCTCTTGGCGGGAGAAGCTAGCTGGCGGAAAGCGGGTAAGCTTCTGGCTCTGACCTCTTGGGCTTTCACCTTTACATTGGCTCTGTGTTTCTTATTTAATAATGCGGTCGGTTACATCTACATTTGGCGCCCAACGTGACAAAAATCCGCTTGACTCGCGGCGGGTCTGCGGCGGGTCCGGTTTCCCGCCTCGGCGGTCGGCTCTGGACGGCCTGGTCTCTGGCTGGGGACAAGGTCGGTTTGGCCTCAGGCCCCAAGCGGTTAGCTTAAAAGCCGGTGCTACAAACAACTCAGGCCTGCCTTGCCAACAGGGCCCCTGCTTGTAAAGCACACGCACGTGGTTGGAGTTTAAGGAAGCCTAGCCCAGGCTTGACTCCGCTCAAGCGGGACACGTGTTTGGATTTAAGCTTTTAGCCAGGGCTTCTCTCTCTCTCTCTCCACTCAAGCCGCAACACGTGGCTGGATTTAAGCTTTTAGTAGCTACGCTTTCTTGCTTGCTCTTTTTCTCTCTCTCTCTCTCTCTCTCTCTCTCTCTCTCTCTCTCTCTCTCTCAATTCACCTTGGACACTAGGTGGCTGTTTTGAAATTCCCTCGGATTTCTACTGTTCTGCGCAGACTTGGTAAGTCAATTAACATATCAAATATTTTAAAGGAAACTATTTAACAGAAATTTTTTCCACATTTAAAAAAAAATGGGTTTTCTGTGTGCATTGGAAGAAAATTGGGCTTTGTTTGCAATTTTAGGCAGTGTGACAATGGAACAACTGTATGGGATGATTACTATTGATCGGATTATGCAGTTGGTTACTATGTTTCTACTCATTTTACTATTTAAAAAGATAGTCAATTTAAGTGCCAGGATGACAGTTTTAGAAAAACTTGTTAAACCTGAAACTCAGACAGAAGAAATTAAGAGTGAAGTTGTGGAACAGAAGTTTACAGAAAGAAAGCCTGTTTTCACACAGTCACCCTTAATTTATCCGGTAACCTTACAGCAGTCGCCTGATCAAATGACTACACAAAATATTTGGGCTCCAATTGACATGATGGATTTAAAAAGGTTTAAGGAGGCAATAGTATCTTATGGCATGCATTCCCCATATGTAAAGCAAATGTTAAACTCTTGGTCTACATATAATAGGATTACACCACAGGACTGGCAGGACTTGGCACAAGCGGTTTTAGAGCCAAGTCAGAGGATCCAGTGGCACGTTTTTTATCAAGATGAGGCTAAAAACATAGAAAAACAATGGAGGGATAAAGGAATACAGGTCTGCCAGGATCAGCTTACTGGAGAAGGCCAATATGCTTCAGAACACACACAATGTCTATATGATATCCAAACCTTAATTCTATGTCGAACGGCAGCCTTGAATGCATGGGACAGAGTTGAGGAACCAGGAAAAAAAGCTGAGTCATTTACAAAAGTTACACAAGGCCCAAAAGAATCTTTCACAGATTTTTTACAAAGACTGGCTTCAGCAGTAAAGAGAACGGTCCCCGATTCAGACGCTAGTCGGATAATAATTGAATCTTTGGCCTTTGAGAACGCGAATGCAGCATGCAAAAGTATAATCAGGCCGTTAAAGGCAAGATCTGCACCCTTGGAAGACTGGATCAGAGACACAGTTAATGTGGAGACTCATGACCAGCATGATACGTGGGTAGGAGAAGCAATTTCAAAAGGTTTGAGGAATGTTAGATGTTTTGGATGTGGAAAACAAGGACATTTGAAAAGGGACTGTAAACAGGTCATTTCTAGGAACAATGTTTCTTCAAGGAACAATGGTAACAGAATGCCCCTTCCTTCTGGAGTATGCAGAAGATGTGGTAAGGGAAAACATTGGACCAATGAATGTAGATCAACAAGGGACAGACAAGGTAATCCTTTGCCTCAGGCTTCGGGAAACTCCCAGAGGGGCCTCTTGGAGGCCCCCACAGCAAATCCAGTTCAAACCTTTCCTGCAGTCGTAGAGGAAATCCCTGCTCTGAGCGATTGAATAACCAAATGCCTATCGAAATAAATCATGTTGGTCAGGATGATGAAACAGAGAGAATAGAAAATTCAGGAAAAAGCATAAAGAAAAATTTTTGGCAAACTTCTATTAATGAACAAAGACCAAAATTAACGATAAGAATTAATGGTGTTTTGTTGTCTGGTCTGGTAGACACAGGTGCAGACGTTACCATAATTGCACCAGAATTTTGGCATCCAACTTGGCCTCTTCAGAAGGTAAATGTTCAACTGTTAGGAATTGGGACATTATCTCAAGTAAAACAGAGTGCCAGATGGCTCGAATGTATAGGTCCAGAAGGACAAAGAGGTAAATTAAAGCCATATGTGGCTAACATAGCTATGAACCTGTGGGGTCGAGACCTGTTGCAACAATGGAATACTCAGATTAACATCCCTCCAGTCTCAGAAACAAATAATAAACTAGCACATGTTTCTGAAAGAAATATTAGAAGACATTATTCTGAGTGGTCACCAGCCATCCATATTATAAAAGAACAGGGCACAACAACTGATGATCTCCCAAAGACACCAACAGCTCTACCTTTAAAATGGTTAACAGACAAGCCTGTATGGGTTCAGCAATGGCCTTTAACAACAGAGAAACTCCAGGCTTTAGAAGAGCTGGTAGAAGAACAGTTAAATGCTCAGCATATTGAAGAATCAACCAGCCCTTGGAATTCTCCTGTATTTGTTATTAAAAAGAAATCTGGTAAATGGAGAATGGTAACAGATCTTAGAGCAATTAACAAAGTAATTCAGCCAATGGGCTCTCTACAATCTGGAATTCCTTTGCCTACTTTGTTACCAAAAGGATGGCCTCTCATAGTTATTGATTTAAAAGACTGTTTCTTTTCAATACCCTTACAAGAAAAAGACAGAGAAAGATTTGCTTTCACAGT